>CM077155.1:157316277-157357475 GCA_039583875.1 Platanthera guangdongensis | reverse complement strand
GGGGTATATGCGAGTATCCAATTATTGAGCGAGTTCCAAGGGTCTACTCGCCCAAACTCGCGAGATACTCGCCCAAACTCGCGAGATACTCGCCCAAACTCGCGAGATACTCGCCCAAACTCGCGAGATATTCGCTCATACTCGCCCAAACTCGCCTCTGCTCGCCCAAGCTCGTCTCTGCTCGCCCGAGCTAGTCTCTGCTCGCCCAAGCTCGCCTCTTCTCTACCAATGGTCTGCGAATAGTCGTTTGCTTGAGTACTGATCTCGACGAATTACGGGTTATACAAATACCAGACCAAGTCCACAACCAGCAAACTCTGGCACAAACCGCGTGAATAGGCCCCAGCGAACTGATCGGTTAGTCTTTGCAGACCACGCTAACCGCCTGCCCCTTCGCGAGCTAGAACCTGACAAGCTCTAAGCGGACTGTGCGGTCTCATAGTCCAGACCGCAACAGCCGCGGTTAGACGAAGATAATCGCCCGGTTATGTCCCAGGTTATTTGCTGAACCAGGCCACACGAGAGAAGAAGCCGAATTTTGGCTAACTGCCACCTCCTACTCGCCAGACCTCTAGCAGTCTCTGCGATTTGTGCGGTCTGCCATATCAAACCGCCCCACTCTACTTCACTTTCACTTCAACAAATTCATCACTCGCACTTGAAGTGAGAAGTGAAAACCAGCACGAGCTAACCCCGTAACCGAATAAACGGTCCCTTAGACAACGACTCATACTCAACTATCAGAGACCCCTTCGGTACCTTTTCCTGAATGAAGTGATGCTCAATCTCGATGTGTTTGGTCCACGCGTGATAAATTGGATTATCAACCAGTTTGAGAGCAATTTCATTGCCACCGCGCAACAGAGTAGGACCCCGCACCTTCTCATAGATGTCCTTCACTAATATCTCGAGCCAAATGACTTCCTGAGCTGCCAAGGCCGAAGCTTTGTGCTCTGCTTTCGTAGTGGAGACAGACGCTGAATCTTGCTTCTTGCTACACCATAAGATAATTGTTGTTTTGCACATGAAGACATATCTTGACGTCGACTTCTGATCATCGGAATCTCCCCCATAATCAGCATCTGTGTAGTCATGTAGCTTGAAGCCTGTGTCTCTCTCGTAAAAGAGGCTCATGTCTGAGGTGGATTTCACGTACTTCAGAATCTTCTTAGCCGCCACTAGATGAGTCTTCCGCGACTCCGTCATATACCTTCTTACTCAGCGCACAATATAGCTAATATTCGGGTTTGTAATCGTCAGATATATGAGACTTCCCACGAGAGCCCGGAACACCAAAGGATCTGAAAGAATCCTTCCCTCATCATGCCGAAATTTCAGACCGGTCTCCAGAGGAGTAGAGCTGCCCTTCCCTTTCCGCATGCCGAATCGCTTCACGATTCTCTCCGCGCAACTCTTCTGGGAAACGAGCATGTCGCTCTTCTTCCTCTCAACCTCGAGTCCAAGGAAATGGTGGAGCTCCCCAAAATCCTTCATCTCAAACTTGATAGCAAGCTCAGCCCTGAGCCTTGCTACCTCTTCCTCTGAGTTCCTGGTGACGATCATATCATCAACATACAGCAGTACTAGGACCTGAAGCTCCCCCTCTTCTTAACAAACAGACTTGAATCTGAAGCAAAGTAATAACAGAATTGGAGGTATTCTACAATTTTCTCATACCACGCCCAAGACGCCTACTTCAGACCATAGATGGCCTTCTTCAGCTTACAGACGTGTCTTGGATGTTCTTCAGAAACATAACCATGTGGCTGCACCTTAAAGATGTCCTTATCAATATCGCCATAAAGGAAAGCATTCTTTACGTCAAGTTGTCAAATCTTCCATCATTGGCAAGTCGCCAAAGAAATCACTACTTGAACTGAAGTCATCTTGAACACCGGACGAAACGTCTCTTCATAATCCTCCTTGTACTGCTGCGAAAACCCCCAAGATACAATGTGAGTATTGTACTTCTCGATGTTGTCGGCAGCCTTCTTCTTCAGCTTGTAAACCCACTTGCATGTCACAGGAGTGATGCCTTCGACATTGGGCACAAGGTCTCAAGTCTCGTTCTTTCTAAGGGCGGTCATCTACTCATACATAACATCTTCTCACTCCTTAATGTCAGTGGTGTTTTCAAAGCATGACGGCTCCCGCTCATCCAAGGGACATGCGAAGAAACATGCGACAAAACTCACCATGTTCGCGTCCCTAATCGAGTCGGTGGAATAATGGTCCTTTTGGACCTTTGCAGGACTTGACCCTGATCCACCACTTCTGCTGCTTCTTCTGAACTAGCTCTCATCTCGGGCACACCAGGGGCATCGCTCCCCCTACTTCCAGATCCAGAAGCTTCCGCCCCAGATATAGATGAAACTGGAGCACCTGGTGATACATGCAACTCCACCAGAAGATCCCGAACAGTTTCAACTTGCCCTCCATCAGACCTGCTCTCCTGTAGCTTCACAGATAAGCTTACCCTGGTATGCCATCAATTCGTCAAATACTACATCCCGAGAGACAACGAACTTCCGTGTCTCTAGATCCATGCATTTACAGCTCTACTTCCTTTCATCATAACGGACGAAGACTAGCTTTTGTGCTTTCACATCTAACTTCATTCTGAGAGCGTATGAAACATGCACGTAGCAGGTTGACCGGAATAGCCACAGATGTTCCATACTAGGTTTCTCTTTGAACATCAGCTCATGTGGAGACTTCATGTTGTTCGGACTGAGGGGCATCCGATTGATGACATACGCCGCACAGACCATTCTCTCCGCCCAGAAGGCCTTGAGAATGTCTTTGACATGAAGCCGACACTTGCAGGTATTCGTCAAATGACGGATCTTCCGTTATTCAACTCTGTTATGTTGTGGAGTATACGCATAAGTAAGCTCACTCCGGATTCCGAGCTTTCTGCAGAAGTTGGAGAACTCATTTGAGTTGAATTCTCCTTCATTGTCAGTTCTCAACTTCTTGATCCACAGACTGAGCCGGCCCTCCACGAGCTCCTTGAACTCCATGAACTTCTCGAACGCTTCTGACTTCTCTTTCAAAAAGTATACCTTGGAAAATCATCAACCAGAACCAGCATATACCTGCTATTGCCAAGACTGGGTGTAACAGTGTGTCCTGTCAGATCTCTGTGGATGCACTCCAATGAAGCTTTGTATCTAGTCTGTTATTTGTCAAATGGAAGGCGATGAACTTTTCCATACTAACATCTTGCACAGGCATGACCATCTCCAAAGGATGAAAGACTGGGCAGGTCATGCACCACGCCTCTTGTCGCCATAGCCTTCAACTTATCCATCCCAACATGCCTCAGACTCTCATGCCAGATAGCAGCGTTGTCATTCGCCCTAATCTTCTCAACATAGGAGTTTGTCGGCAACACGAACAAGTCTTTCACCCTCCTTCCAACATGAGTGACGTCAACTTTCACAGCTGACACGTTTCAGAGAAACTTCAATTTTATTGTGCCGAACAGAACGGGATACCCAGCGTCTACAATGTTGGTCACCGAGAAGAGGTTTTTTTTCATCTCTGGCACGTGATACACACTCGTTAATGTGAGTGGCTCCTGATCACTGTCGAAAGAAACTGTTCCCTCCTAAGGTTGATATGGAGTCAAGTTCGAGCGATTTTAGCTCGGCTTGAAATCGAAATTTTCGACTCGAACTCGGCTCAAAATCGAAATCTATTTCGAGTTCTGTCGGCTCGAAATCAAATCTAGTCGACTCGAAATTGTGCAATTTTCCTATTTTTTCCTAATTTGTTCAAAATTAAATTGGACATCCTATAAATTTAGCAAAGGAAACATTTAAAGTCATTATTTTTTTTATTTATGTTTAAATTTTATTATTTTTAATTTTAAAACAAGAATATATTAATAAATACATAATAGTTTTAATTAATTTGAGTTTATTCGAATCATATTTCAAGTAATTTAGGGCTGAGTCGAAATTAGATTCGAGTCAAATTGAATCGACTCAATTTGAGTCGAATCAATTTTAACCAATTCCGATTCGGCTCAATTTTCAAGCGATTTTTGAGTTTCGAATAATAAGCTCAGTCATATCCCCCTTTCTCTACAGCATGTACAGTATCATCAGTCGTAATAATAACATCATTATCTTTATAGTCTTGCAGTGAAGAGAACATTGACTCGTCTCCGGTGAGGTGATGACCACACCTCGAGTCCATGATTCAGTCCTCCTGATAGTTGACGGAGGCAAGATGATCCTTCCCCGGCTCTGGATTCAGCCTATCTCTTTCCTGTAGCATGTCCTGGTTGAAGATTGGCTTTGCAGTCCTTCCGAATGTGACCAAGCTTGTTGCACCTGTAGCACCGAGGTCCTCCTCTCTTCTTCCTGTCATCCTGCTTAGGAGTCTTGCTCCCCTCCTGCTATGATGAAGAAGACGGAACATCGCTAACAGATGACTTCTTCTTCCTGTCTCATCTCTTCTTCTTGCCAGAGAAGAGAACCTTGTCATCTCCCCCTGAAATCGAAACTCCAGTCATCTGCCTCGCCAAGCTTTCCTGTAAAGCCAACATGTTTTCCAGCTCTAGCAAAGATGGCTGATTGGCTCAGCTCTGCACAGAAGTTACAAAGGAAATATACTCCTTCCGCAGCCCGCAGATGATATGTCTCTTCAGCTTCGCCTCTGAGATAGGCTCTTCTGGGTCCAATGCTGATATCTCAGCGCAGAGGTTCTTCATCTTTAAGAAGAAGAATGAAAAAGACAGATCTCCTTAACTGGCCTTCGTCAACTCATTCTCCAAAAACTGTAGCTGAGTTGTGTTCTTCTTATTAAACAGGTCATTCAAGACCATTCAAATTTCAGTAGCTGCCCGAATTTCGATGTTGCAGTCAAATAGCTCCGGTGAGATAGCCCGCTTAAGAGTGAACTCAGTCTTTGCATTCGCCCTCCTTCAAGCTCTCACCGCCTCAGCATTCCCGACAGCAGCAACCACTTCTTATATGTCGTCTCCACCGACGACCTCCTAAAGGTTCTCACCTAGAAGATAGCTCTCCATGCAAGACCTTCACTTTTTTAAGTTGGTCTGCATCAAGAGCTCTATTTCAAGACCTCTTGGACAATCATCTTCCATTGCTCAAATCTGATTTACTTGAACTTCACAAAGGAATAACAAACCTCTGAGGTTGATGAACTTCTAACTCCTCAACACCCATCTGATACCGTGAAAAATTTTATGATGGAAGCCGAGAAAGATCGCAGGAACACTCAACCACAACCAAGTGAAGTAGAAATCAGCAGCGGACACGATATTCCGCCCGGGTGGAAGCAGATAAAGTTACAAGAACGAAGAAACCGTCCGGTCTGCAGATTGTAATTGTATAGAATGTGTAGGCCGCTATCCGCAAGACCTATCCGCCGAAACTACCAAGTCGTGAATTGCAAGCAAGCCGCGCAGACTGCCTTTATTGAATGCTGATGAACTAAACTAAACTCGCTGATAGACCAGGCGAACCGCTTGAGCTAACTATAACTCGGAGAAAGTGACTTCAAGCCGCTAAGACCGCGACCTGTTGTATACCCCTAACTGTAACCGCGAACTGTTCCACACTGAGCCTTCCAACTAGTTGTCTAGTCGTCCAGTGCTAGCCGCATAACCTGCACAGACAAGTCAACTTCACTTAATCGCACTGGTTAGAAAACCATAATCGCAGGATAAAAATGCGAGTTAAGTTCTCACTGTTCTTGGTGTATATGACGAGTCGTTGGACTCCTATTTATAGGTGACAGGGGAAGCGCGGTCACCGCCCATAACGATAGGATAATTGTCTGTCATCTTGCAGCTAGCACCACATATCCGCACAAGTGCGAATACCAACATCCGTCCGCCATAGATAAACATCTATCCACATAGACACAAAGAACAACCAGTCCGACAAGCCGAGCAAACAACATTGGTCCGCGTGGACTTAGCAATCCAGCCACGCGTCCTGATCCATTATCACACTTATGACGGACTGTCAGACTCCGCCACCAGACCTCGCTGTTTTGCGGTCTCTGCTTCCAGTCCGCGCACACTGCATGTAACACCCCTATCCGTCGCATAGCATATAGCAGTAGGTCCGGCCACGGCCCGGCTCCATATACCACAGACAGACCGGGTGGTTACTCAATGGAAACCATCCACCCAATCATAACGTCATACACAAAGCATTCTAGCGGAAGCAGTTTTATAGGTTGCAATTAAAAGAACCCAGCAATAAGCATGAATGTCCACTAACAAGGCACAAAGGAATGAAGTACATACATCAGTACTGACCTTAAGGCCTTACAAATGGTTTACTCAATTACATGATTTCCATACCACGGCACGCAGGCCGGTCATACATGAGTAAAAGCAAGTAAACACTTCAATTAGGCCTTCGAGGGCCGGCTTCGCAATTTAGGCTTTAGCCCGCTATTGACCGCTTGGTCCAGCAGCACCTGCAAGCAACAAACCACCGCACGATGGCAAACAAAGGCAACGGTCAGCAATGCTGACCAAATTATAACGATCTCGCCCCCAATTCGGAGTGATGATGCTCCTTCCCTGCACTTATTAGCATAACCAAGCAGTATATAAAAAATATACATTGCATCACAGGCGTTGGCACGCACAACCACATGCCTCGTGCACTCAGGGCACGTTCTCGGTGAACCGGCCATTGTCACGTCAATTTAAGCCATCGACATTCCGGACTCACCACCGCCACTTTGACGGCCAAACTGTGAGCATTTTGTCTTCTTGGCATGGGTCACGTCAATTTAAGTCATAGACCGGCGAAGACCCTCATCTATGCCAACGACTCTAACCGAACGACATAGAACGAGTACGGTTCCGTCTAACCCGTGCTCACATCGCAACGACAATTTAAGCCATATGCGCGGGTCAAACTTCTCCCGAGTCCCATTTCCATTACATACTTCACATAACCCGGTTATGTTCAAAGCATGCGAAGTTCGTCGACCACACGACACGGCCTGGGACACGCCTGTGTCCAAGGCCGTGTTCTCTGCTCGACGATCGTCGAATCCGAAATCGTCGAACGCACAGCCCGATCGTTGAACACACGGCCCGATCGTCGAACCAAACCCGACACGCCCTGGGACACGCCCGTGTCCAGGGCCGTGTTTGCTGCTCGACGATCGTCGAACCCAAAATCGTCAACCTCTCGGCCAAATCGTCGAACCCAACACGGCACGCCCGTGTCCCAGGCCGTGTACCTCCTGCCAAATTCCAAATTTGGCCCGGAACGCCTCTCGTCGCTCTTTTGAGTTTCGGGGCGTTACACTGCAAGCCGCGACTCAAGCCATATTCTTGTCTAGTCGAACTGTCGATCTCCGCGAGCTTCAGAAGCAGACCGCGCAACCATGCAGGCACTGCGAACTAGGCAACAAGTCGGACTTGTCATAACACCATGACCAAGCCCACACAACCAGCGAACTCTGGCGCAAACCGCTCGAATAGGCCCCAGCGAACTGATCGGTTTGTCTCTGCAGACTGCGCCCGGGACTGATCGATTTTTCGCCCGGGCGCGCATCTTCACCCGGGCGTGCATCTTCGCTCGGGACTGATCGATTTTTCGACCGGGCGCCCATCTTCGCCCGGGGGTGATTTTTCCGCCCGGGGGCGATATTTTGCCCGGGCGCGATTTTTCGCCCGGGCGCAATTTTCCGCTCGTGCGCAATTTTTTTGCCCGTGCGCGATTTTTTGTCTCGGGCGCACTTTATCCGTCCGGGCGCGATTTATCCGCCCGGGCGCGGTTTTCCGCCCGGGCGCGGTTTTCCGCCCGGGGCGCGGTTTTCCGCCCGGGCGCGGTTTTCCGCCCGGGCGCGGTTTTCCGCCCGGGCGCGGTTTTCCGCCCGGGCGCGGTTTTCCGCCCGGGCGCGGTTTTCCGCCCGGGCGCGGTTTTCCGCCCGGGCGCGCGGGCGCGGTTTTCCGCCCCGGGCGCGATTTTCCGCCCGGGCGCGATATTCCGCCCGGGCGCGATATTCCGCCCGGGCGCGATATTCCGCCCGGGCGCGATTTTCCGCCCGGGCGCGATTTTCCGCCCGGGCGCGATTTTCCGCCCGGCCTCGATTTTCCGCCCGGCCTCGAATTCCGCCCCTGCGCGATTTTCCGCCCCGGCGCGATTTTCCGCTCGGGCGCGCTTTTTTCGCTCGTACGAGATTTTTCCGGTCGGGCGCGCTTTTTTCCCTCGTACGAGATTTTTCCGGTCGGGCGCGATTTTTCGCTCCGACACGATTTTTCGCCCGGGCGCGCATCTTCGCCCCGGCGTGATTTTTTGCCCGGGCGCGATTTTTGGCCCGGTCGCGATTTTTTTTGCCCGGACGCAATTTTTTGTCCCGACCCACTTTTTTCGCCCGAGCGCGATTTATCCGACTGTGCGCGATTTTCTGCCCCGGCGCGATTTTCCTCCCAAGCGCGATTTTTCGCCCAAGCGTGATTTTCCGCCCTGGCGCGATATTTCGCCCGGGCGAGATTTTTCGCCCGGGCGGGTTTCTTTCTCCCGGGCGGTATTTTTTCGAAGGGGCATGCTTTTTTCGCCAGGACGCGCTTTTTTCGCTTGTACGAGATTTTTTCGGTCGGGCGCCATTTTTCCTCTCGGGCGCGATTTTTTGCCCGGGCGCAATTTTTCTGCCCCGACGCGACTTATTGCTCCGACCTGATTTTTCACCCGGGCGCAATTTTCCGCACGGGCGGGATTTTTTTGCCCGGGCGCGATTTTCTAGCCCGGGCGCGATTTTCTAGCCCGGGCGCGATTTTTTTGCCACGACGCGATTTTTTTGCCCGGGCGCGATTCTTTGCCCGGGCGCGATTTTTTCGCCCAAGCGCGTTTTTTGTGCCCGGGCGCGATTTTTTGTCAAGGCGCGATTTTTTTTGCCCGGGCGCGATTTTTTGTGGGGCGCGATTTTACGCCCGGGCGCGACTTTACGCCGCTGCGCGATTTTCCGCCCGGGCGCGATTTTCCGTCCGGGCGCGATTTTTCGTCCGGGCGCGCTTTTTTCGCCCGACCGCGCTTTTTTCGTCCGGACGCGCTTTTTCCGCCCTGGCTCGATTTTTCCGTCCGGGCGCGCTTTTTCCGCCTTGGCGAGATTTTTCCGTCCGGGCGCGATTTATCCGATCGGGCGCGCTTATTTCGTCCTGGCGCGATTTTTTCGCCCGTGTACGATTTTTTCGCCCTGGCGCGATATTTTCTCAAGAGTGCTATTTTTTTCGCCATGACGCGATGTTTTTGCCCGGACCCGATTTTTTCGCCCAGACGCGACTTTTCCGCCCGGTCGTGCACGACTTATTCGCCCGTGGGGGCTTTCTTCGCCAATGCGAGATTTTTTTGTCCGTGCGCGACTTTTTTGCCATGACACGACTTTTTTACTCGGACGCGATTTATTCCCCAGAGGCGCTTTTTTCGCCCTGACGGGCTTTTTTCTCCATGACACAATTTTTCTTAAGGACGCTATTTTTTGTCTGGACGTGACTTTTAATCTCAGACGCGACTTTGTTAGTCCCGAAGAAAAAGGCGCGCACATGCGAAAAAATTGTGTCAGACCAAAAAAATCGCGCACGATCAAAAAATTTGAGCGCGGTCGAAAAAATTCGCGCCCCTCGCCCGGGCGCTATTTTTCCGATCGGGCGCGCTTATTTCGCTCGGGCGCGATTTTTTCGCCCGTGCACGATTTTTTCGCCCTGGCGCGACATTTTCTCAAGAGTGCTATTTTTTCGCCATGGCGCGATGTTTTCACCCCGGCCCGATTTTTTCGCCCAGACGCGACTTTTCCGCCCGGACGTGCACGACTTATTCGCCCGGGCGTGCTTTCTTCGCCAATGCGATATTTTTTTGCCCGTGCACGACTTTTTTGTCGGGACACGACTTTTTTACTCGCACGCGATTTATTCCCCGGAGGCGCTTTTTTGCCCGGACGGGCTTTTTTCACCATGTCATGATCTTTTCTTAAGGACGCGATTTTTTGTCCGGACGTGACTTTTAATCCCAGACGTGACTTTGTTAGTCTCGAAGAAAAAGGCGCGCACAAGCGAAAAAATTGCGTTAGACCACAAAAATCGCGGACGAACAAAAAATTTGAGCTCGGTCGAAAAAATTCACGCCCGGGCGAAAATATCACGTCAGGCGAAAAAATTGCGTACTAGCGAAAATATCGCGCCTTAGTGAAAAAATCATGCACGGCCGAAAAAAACGCGTCCAGGCGAAAAATGCGCGCCCGGCCGGAAAAATCGCGACCGGGCGGAAAAATCTCGCCCGGGCGGAAAAAGCGGGCCCGTTGGGAAATATCGCGCCCGAGAGAAAAATCACGCTCGTGCGCAAAAATCGCTCACGGGCAGAAAAATCGCGCCCGGGCGGAAAAATCGCAACAGGTCGGAAATATGGCGGTCAGGCGAAAAAATCGCGCACGGGCGAAAAAATCGCGCCCGGGTGAAAAAATCGCGTTCGGACGAAAAATGCGTGCCCGGTCGGAAAAATGCGCGCCCTTTCGGAAAAATCACGCACGGTCGGCAAAATCGCGCCCGGGCGGAAAAATCTCGCACGGGTGGAAAAATCGCGCCTAGACGGAAAAAGTGTGCCCGGGCGGATAAAGCGGTCCCGAACGAAAAAAGCGCGCTCGAGCGGAAAAATCGCGCCCGGGCGAAAAAAGTGCGCCTGGTCGGAAAATCGCCCGGTCGGAAAAATCGCGCCCGGGCGAAAAAATCTCGCCCGGGCGAAAAAATCATGTCAGGGCAAAAAAATCGCACCGGTGCGAAAAATGCGCACCGGGGCGAAAAAAGCACGCCCGAGCAAAACAATCGCGCGCCCGGACGAAAAAAAACGCTCCCGGGCAAAAATAGCGCCTCGGGCGAAAAAATCGCACCCGTGGAAATAAAATCGCACCCGGGTGAAAAAATCGGTCCCGAGCGGAAAAATCGCACCCGGGCGAAAAAATTGCGTCGCGGCGAAAAAATCGCGTCCGGGCGAAAAAATCGCGTCCGGGCGAAAAAATCGCGTCCGGGCGAAAAAATCGCGTATGGGAGAAAAAATCGCGTCAGGGCGAAAAAGTCGCGTCCGGGGGAAAAAAGCCGTGTCTGGTCCGAAAAATCGCATTCATGCAGAAAAAAATTACTCTTCTTCTAAAAAATCGATGTTGACAATCTCAACATCTGCATCCGGAGGTAGACATTGAATCAATGAGTTTTTAGTTTTTGATGAATATCAACGATTTTCTAACAGAATGTCAATTCCACTCTACAATTATTGATACAAACAATAAAAATAACTTTCATTTTCTTAAAACTAATATTTTAATATCAATATTATTGAACCAAATGGACACAAAACAAACAAACTACGCACCACTCGAAAGTCTTCTATATAAGTTGGCGTGAATAATTTCTCCTTTGGACATCCCAACGGAGGAGATTTTCTTAAAATCCATTTCTACTTGTTGGCCGCAAGTGCCACACTGAGGTGAGCAACTTCAACCCCCGGGCGCGCTTCCAATTAAGATCCGGTTCATGTATTCGTAACCGCTTGATCGGTAAAAATAAATCTCCCAAATAGAACCGTAGTCAACGCCACGTTTCCAATGTCAACGCCTTGAAGATCTTCACAGCAATTCTGGCACGCACCACCAAACATAAAAGAAGCTTTTGACAACAAACACATGCATCAAATTCTCAACCCCACCACCACTAGTCAACTTTTAAGTGAGGAATTTGGAAAAAAAAAATTGGCCTGGAGAAAGTAGTTTCGGTGGTCAGACAAATTAATTAAGTTCATGAAAGGTTGTTTACTATTTATCGGGGTCATGTTATATGCAGATTATTTTTGGCTATTTGCAGTTCAAGAATAAATGCAGGTCAAATTAAAAATCATAGAAAGTGATGAATCCGTATAGGTCTGGCCTGCACATAACAATTATAAAATTACATGACCTGCAGATAGCCGAAATGTGCCTGCATATAGTTATTGCCTTTTGTCCTAGTCAATTTTATTGACAAATAAAACTATAGTTTTCAATACAAGGGAGTGCAAGGGGCCGTGGCAGTATCCCGACCACAACAGTGCTGCAATGTGACGATGCTCCCGCCGCTCGCATCCCCCCTCCTTCCCTCGGAGCACGGTACTTCGACTGACGCTTACTTTTTTTATGCGCTCTTGGGGCTGTGAGCACTGGAGCGTTGTTGCTTCAAGCACGGGAGCGTTGTTGCTTCAAGCACCGTTGTGATCTGTTGAATTCTGTGAAGTGAAAGTGGGTGAATGGAAGGCTTGGGAAACCTATCCGCGCGGACTACGCGGACAGGGTTGGCGGACTGCTAGGTCGGCAGGGATGTTGCAGGCGGTTTGCTCTGTGGCGACCTGGGCGGTCTGTTCGCGCGGACTACGCGGACAGCAGCAGCGGTCTGACAGGCCAGTGTATGCTCAGCAGGCGGTTGACTCCCAGGAAGTAACCGGGCGGATAGGAATGCTATCCGCGGAGTCCGGCATGAAGCGGACTGAAGAACTGGAGCTCGGCAGACCGGTTTGGCAGTTGCCTTGGTCTTGCTCTAGTGAAGCGGCAAGTGGAAGCCGCGGAGACCGCCGGTCAGCGCGGACAGAAACTGGAGGTCGCCCGGTATGGCGGGCTAGATCCAGTGTCCGCCAGTAAGTGCGGACTGGTCCATGTGGCCAGTGGACTGGACTTGGTGTGATCTGAACCAAGTCCAGGTTGGCTCAGTCCGGGGAGATCGCGCAGTGGAGCGCGGGCTGGTTTCTCAGTCCGCCAAGCGTAGTAGAAGTGTTGTTGCCTTGTTTACTAGCTTGGGGAATTGCAGACTGGAGAATTGCTTGTGCAGGAGCGTGCGGACTGGAGCCAGAGTCCGCTGAGTCCGGTTTAGCCTTGTGATGAGGTTATGGACTCAGGGATGCGGACTGGAGTCTGCTGTTAGCAGACTGGATCGGCGTGTCCGCTGAGTCCGGCGGTGCCTTGGAAATGGAGGCAATGGACTCAGGAGGTGCGGACGGTAGCCGGGTGTCCGCTGAGTCCGGCAGGTGCCTTGATGGCGAGGCTGCGGGCTCGGGGTTTGCGGGCTGATGCCTTGTCCGCAGATTGGCGGACACGGCTGTTGTGGAGCCCGGCTGTGGTGGTCCTGGCTTGGCCTCTGGCGGCAAGGCGGGCTGGATATTGGAGTCCGACCTTGGAGAAGCTGGGGCGGACTGGCTATCTGCACAGGAGCGGCGAACTGGAATGTGTGTTCGCGGGCTGGCGGACACACTAGTTCTTGCTGCGGGATGTGGCGGTGATCCTATCGGCTAGGGCGGTGACCATACTCATCATCGTGCCTATAAATAGGACCCATGTCACATCAGGAGAAAAAAGGAACCTGAACCGAATTAAGTGAACAGTATTTGAGCTCGCGTAAGTTGCTGCGGTCTGGACTTTGGTGTCCGCGCGGATAGAGAGTTGACCCGGTTGTGCTGTGCAGGTTGTGCGGATAACGCTGGAAAGCCAGGACTTGGCTCTGATTGCGGTCAGGGACAGTGCGGACTCTGCGGTTAAGCAACAGGCGGTAAACAGCAGGTCGCGGATAGCGACCAGGCGGTCTTCTCTTTGGCAACTTGGTTCGGGGTTCAGGAAGGCGCCTGCTTCAGGCAGACTGTTCCATTCGGTGACGCAGCTTGTGCGGTCTGGCGGCTAGGCGACCTCGCGGTCAGGCGGCTTGCAGATTGGCGGTGAAGAGCTAAGCATTGGAATAAGGGGTGAGTCCGCGCGGCTTGGGTTGCGGTCTGGCGACCTGGCGGACTGAGCGGACAACACAGCAGTAGACCGACGGCTTGGTGGTTGAGTCCGTGCGGCTTGTTTTTGGTTCTTGTCTTTGTAACTGTCTCTGCTCTCCCGGTTTGGTTTTTTGGTGAAGCATGTCTCGCCATGAATGTCTCGCCTTGTAAAGAAGTTTGCTCTTGATCAATAAAGAAGCTTGTGCTGCATGTGTTGCTGGTTGTTACTGCTTTGTTGAGATAACCCCTGCTAACTCCACGATCCGGGAAAACTTTCAACATTATAAGTGGGCGTATCCTCCTTCGGTTTGTTGAGTTTTCAACAGGGTATCCAAGGGGGCGTCTGCGGTTTGTTGAATTTTAACAGTGATCGGGGTGTTGTCGCGGCTGCACAGGGGGCTCTAGTGCACGGTATCTTGTTTTATCATTGGTGTGGGTCAATTTGAGGAGCTCTTTAACCAGTTGAAAAACGAACCATTCTAGCTCGAGAGCGGTCGAGCGCGCAAACAGTCAAAGAATAAACTGACGGTTGGCAATATAGTTTTATACGTGGAAAACCCCGAAAAGGAGAAAAAAATAATGTGCTCGGGTCTGTGCCGGTAGAATTTCCACTACCTTCTTGGTGTTACAAGTTTGTGTCAAGAACTCGAGAGAGACGGTCCACCTCTTGTTACCGTTGTAGTAGAAAAGGAAGAACAAGCTTCGAGGGTGATAGGTCATCGCTCGAACAACTAAGTACTTTTTGTCCGCTAGAGTGGGGAGCATTGTGTTATGTGCTCTCTGGAGTATGTTGTCGGTGCTCTGAAACAAGAGTGATATGCTCGGCTTGATCTGAAGTCTGCAACTAATGCTCGGAAGCGAGAAGATGCGCTCTGCATGATCTCAAGTCAGTTGCTTGTTGTAGTTATGAGTAGCGGCGTTTGGCACAATGTGCTCGGCGTAATGTCCAATGTGCTCGGAGCAAGGTGAGCTAAAGCAAGGTGAGATGAAAGGCAGGACTATGTGTCTTTTTATAGATTTTGAGTGTGATATTTTCATAATTAAACTGCTAGGGAGTTCGGTTATCCGCACACCCGTAATCTTATAATTTGTTATGCACACGCTGATTATGGGTGGTTCATCATTATATGTACACTCATGTTGGGAATTTTGCTACGCACACTCATGATAGGATTTCGCTATGCGTATACCCACGATGGAAATTTCGTTATGTCAACACCCATGATGGGAATTTTGCTATGCACACACTCATTATGCAATATTTCACTATACGCACACTCATGACGGGAATTTCACTACGTGTTCAATCATGTTGGGAATTTTACCTACACGGGAACCACTCCCGGTTGCGCAGGCACCGTGCGGGTGCTGCGCGCCCGGAGAACCACGCCAGCGTGGTTGTCGAGTGGCCGCGCAGAATATCGCGCCGACATCCCATGGCGTGCCCGTCTCCATCTCCCCCCTCACCTCTTCTTTTTCAGACTTGGACTATTTTTGCAAAAAACACTCGCCTTCTTGGGGGAGACATGATGACAGGAAACCTCTGCAAACTTCAACTCCAAAGACTTCGCAGCAACATAAATAAGAGGGCATGGATGCTCTCCAATTTATAAGACATGCAGGGGACCTATAATAGGGAAAATTTTTTGGTATGTGTAGCGTTCCCTGTGCTAGGAGCGCGTTTAAATAGTGCTTTCAAAAATGCGGGGCCCACTTCATTTTCGGGTTTCTCTCTTCTTCCCTAACATAACCTGGAAAACCTAGGCGATCGAAGTGGAAAATCGCCGGGCCAGTCGAGGCGGACTCCAGCAGTTTTCCCTCAGATTTTGTGGGGCGAACTCCGGCGAGTCCTACATTTTACTGTAGACGTCGTCTTTAAACAACTATTCCTCTCTGCGCGATCGCAATCTCCGACAGCTTTCCAGGCACATTTCTCGCTGATGGAGCGCTTGAGAAGAAACATGTATGATTATTTTTCCAGCAATAGGACAGAGCGATCTTTTGCCATCTCTTTCCATATGTTGAACTATTTTTCAGAACTGTATTTCAAGTGAATGTTTGTGCAACTGTACTTCAAATGATTGTTTGTGCAACTCTATTTCAAGTGATTGTCATTCCAACTGTATTTCAAGTGATTGTCATTACAACTTTATATAGAACTATATGTCAGGTATAATATACGTCTGTATTTGCATATAGTATCATATACAACTGTATTTCAGATATAATATACAACTGTATTTGCATATAGTGTAATGTACAACTGTATTTCAGATATAATATACAATTGTATTTCATATAGTGTAATGTATAACTATATTTCAGGTATAATATACAACTGTATTTGCATATAATGTAATGTACAAGTGTATGTCAGATATAATATACAATTGTATTTTGTTATATTGTAATGTACAACTGTATTTCAGGTATAATAAAAGACTATAAGCTTGGCTTCTTCTATTGTCCATGGAGAAAGGGAATAATAGTGGTCAAATGGAGGAAGAAATTGGTGTAAATATTTCTTTGCCCTTCCTTCTTGACTTGAGAAAGGGAGTCTTTCTTTCATGATCGATTTGAGAAAGTGGTTAATGTATTTTTTTTAACATGCAGATCAAAAAAGAACATCTATGTTTTCCTATTGTCCATTCGGAGGAAGATGCATATGCTTTGTATTGTCAGTACGCTCACAAAATCGGTTTCAGTGTTCGTAGGCAACATATTATTTATTACACACACACCAGAATTATCAAAGTCCGTGAATACAGTTGCTCAAAGGCAGGAAAGAAACACACAAAACCGTCACCGATTAAATATCGCAAATTAAATACTCGGACTGGTTGTCTTGCATGTTGTCATTTTAAAACGGATACAGATGGTAAGAACTGGACGGTTGCAAAGTTTGTGGAGGAGCACAATCATCCCCTTGCATCTGAGAAAGAACAGCATTTGTTGAGGTCACATCGAAAGGTATCGGATATGCAGGGCAATCTATTAAAAAATATGTCAAAGGCTGGTATAAAAACAGTGCAACGCGGTAAAAAAACTTTGATTGAAAGTGGTGATTCGACTAGTTTATTGAAGATACTACAAGCAAGACAACTTGAGGATAATATGTTCTCATATGAAGTCCAGACAGATGAACAAAATAGGTTGACCGGGTTTTTTTGGATTGATGGGCGTGGTAAGATTGATTATGATTGTTTCGCTGATGTTATTATTTTTGATACCACTTACAGATTAAATAAATATAATTTGGCGTGTGTTGTATTTATTGGTGTGAACAATCATTGGCAAAGTGTTTGTGTTGGTTGCACTTTCATTGCAGAAGAAACCATTGATTCTTTTTGCTGGGTTTTTGAAACATTTCTTAAGTTCGTTGGTGGTAAACAACCTACAACAATTTTTACTGACCAAGATCAAGCTATGGCGGTTGCAATTGAGCGTGTTCTCACCACCAGCCAGCATCGATTATGCCAATGGCACATCTCAAAGAAAGCTCCTTCTAAAGTCCATTGCTTCAACCACGATAAAGGTGTTCGAGGTTTATTCCACCAATGCATGAGCAAGTGTGACTGTGAGTATGAGTTTGATCATTATTGGAATGAAATGATGTTGAAAGGAAGTTTACATGACAACAAATGGTTGCGAGACCTATACGCAGTTAGGAGGAAGTGGTCAACTGCGTATAACAAGGATGTGTTGGATCTTGGCATTTTGTCGACACAACGGAGCGAATCGGCAAATCATGGATTGCATGGTTGTTCCAAGGCAACCAGCTCTATTGTAGAGTGTTTCATTGGGTTGGAGAAACTAGTTTCAACATGGCGGAGAGCTGAGTTTGACGAAGATTTTAAGTGCACGCAGGGTACTCTCGACTTAAAATATAAAGGTTCCATGCTACTGAAGCAGGCTTCGAAGGTTTACACAAGGAAAATGTTTTCTATCTTTGAGAAATCATTTATGGAGGGGGCTGTTGGAGTTAGTATAGTCGATGAGACGAAATACATGGATAATAGTATTTCATATGTGACCTCGCAGTGTGATGAAAGTGTTGACGGTAAAAGATGGTTTGTAAACTTCAATGTTATTACCGGCGAAGCTACATGTTCTTGTCGAGGCTTTGAAACAAAAGGTATTCTATGCAAACATGTTTTGCGAATATTCATTCATAGAAATATAAAGCATATTCCCGACCAATATTTTCTCAAGCGATTCAGTTTGCATGCTAAGAAAGGTATCTACCTTCCATACTCATCTTCAATGGCCCAATCCGATTCAAATGTGGTTTTCAGGAACCATTTAATGAGATTTACATATGATTTAGCCTTACAAATTGAGAGCTGCCAACCGGCAAAGGAACTTGTTATGACATCCATGAATGATTTGGCACAAAAGGTTCAGTCTATGGTCGTTGGGGGTGGGGGTGTCAAACATAATGAGAAAGAGGCAACGTTATTAAGGGACCCGCCAAAAAAGCGACCAAAAGGGGTTTCGAACGCACGAATAAAAGGATATTGGGAGAAGAACACTAGATCATCA
This sequence comes from Platanthera guangdongensis, assembly GCA_039583875.1. NCBI lineage: Eukaryota > Viridiplantae > Streptophyta > Magnoliopsida > Asparagales > Orchidaceae > Platanthera > Platanthera guangdongensis. The sequence goes on along the minus strand of CM077155.1, from coordinate 157,339,164 downwards.
AGTACTTCTTTTTATCTTAATATTTTCGAAACCAAGTTCATTACTGCATGTATAACGATACTTGTTTTTCCAATGTAGGAAATCAACAAGGTGACCTGAAGAGCAAAGCAATCCCTATGAATGATAATACTTCCAAATCAAAGATCTACAACTTCTTCGGTTCTCCAGAACCTGTGCACCAGTCAACCCCACAGGCCACTCCTGCAGATATTGATTCTCAAGAGAACTTTGACTTAGATTTGTCTTTTAATTTTTGTAGTATCCCAGATGTTTTCAAACCTTAAAGTGAATCACCTTATTTATGTATTTATTGTTTCCGGTTAAAATTTGAAAAAAAAACACATATTGCATTGAAATATGGACACCACATTCTCCAGATTCATATCACTTGAAGTATCTACAAGAAAACATAGCAATTAGTTATGATAAACCAGCCGCCTCCATTTGCCGCAACACAGGAACGGTTATGGTACTCAACTGTCAATGTTATTTGCAACATACATTCATTCATTCATAGCAACTAGTTATGGGAAACTACAGCCAAAAAATGGAGAATCAAGCACTGATGTTAGTATTAATTATGTTTGAAAAAGCCCGAAGAATATCCGCTGTGATTTCTGCACGAAATTGTGGCATCTCTTTATACCAATTCTTTTTTCTTGCCATGAAATAGTCTCGGCCGACAACGCCTCTTCCATGAATTTCATGACGAACAAGCCGCAGTCGTCCCCATTATCTTGTTGCGGCAAATTGGGAGCCTCGTTAATAGGCCACATGATAATATCTGCTGCCAACGCTTCACTACCTCCTCGTATAAAGTCTTAACCTGCATGACCAGTAATTGTCAGAAAAAACATTATTTTTTTGGCCTTCAATTGTCGTATGAGTGTGTACTAGTGTGAAATTGTACCAAGTCAGGAAGGTTGGAACGATGACGACCACTTTTAAAGGAGTCGTAGAAATCCCAACATTGTTCCTTTTGGCGACACACTAGCAGTGTCCAATGGCTTGACACATGACATGGCATAAGCACGACATCAGAAGCCGTGACACTTGCCAATGTTATATGGCTCAATAGGATCTTGCTATTTGCCACCTTGTTACTCTTATAATACTGCACAATGAGGTGACAAACATTAATAATTTCAGACTTAAACATAAAATAAGTGCATTACAAATGAAGAACGTACTGCATGTTTTGGCGAAACATATAAAAAGGACTTCATTCCATCAGATGACCTACTCTGCTTCGAACCAAGGAAGACAGCGTATGCATCGATGTGAGCGTCCGTTATCCAAGCCGTCCCCAATAAATCATCCACATCCCCTCGAGTCATCACAATGTTACCACTCGAGAAAATAACATCGGACTTGTAGTAATAGTTAAAATCAGTATGAGATGGATAAGCAACTATATGTACGAAAATACGTATATGATAAGAAATAATTACCTGTCCTTGAATTCACTAAGGACGAAATCAACGTTACCTCGAATTTGAGGGTTTATATGTGGTTTACCGGGGTAGGTAGGAACCATTTTAAGACCCTTCTTCCGCCTATATGCAATTTTTTTGACTCGAACAGAAGATGATTCTTTGGCTGGGCTTTGAAGTGTAATGATCTGGGGTGTGGATGATGTGGGTGCTGTGGGTGATGTGGATGATGTGGGTGAGACATTTTTCTGGGGTTTGGATGATGTGGGTGATGTCGGTGATGGTGCATGGCGATGGAATTGGGACATCCCATCTTGCAACTTTTTAAACCAGGTTTCATAGAATTTTTTCATGGAGACTTCCACTTTAGCAACTTCTTCCCGTATATAAACTCGAAGCGGATATTCCATTGAGTTCCAATCTTCCCCTGTATTTTCTCTTTTCACCTTCTTCTTCTCCTTTTCCATCCTCCTAAGCAATCTACCTTCACTCTTAGCAGCAATCTTTTTCCTCGCCTCCTCGAACTTCTTTTTCTCCTTCTCATTCTCGATATCCTCGAAATCAGACTCCACCTCAAACTTTACCTTCTTCACCCCCCTTCCCTTTCTCTTACTTGGCTTCATATCTTCAAAATCAGAATCCACCGCCTTCGGTCCTAGCAACCTCTTCTCGTCATCCTCCAGACTTCCAAACTTGTATCTAACCTATAAGATATAACAAAATGTATTAGAGTTACATAACAACCAAACTTGGTATTAATTAAGAAGTTAATTAATAATACCTGCTTGGGTTTCTTGAGCTCACTCAACAAATCCAAACAAAACTTTGCAGTATATCTCATTTTGTCCGACCACCGACAAATTCGAGGCCCAGCCAGGAAATGTACTACTCTTTGAACATTGGTGTGCTCAAAAAACCACACCTACAAAAATACATGTTAGTTTGAATAATTGATAAATCAGTAACCAAATTGTAAACACATTTCTTACCAACACAACTATCGAGCAGCCTTCAAAGTAGCCTAAGCAGGTGTCAGCATCTCGAACTGCATTGGCCCGACTCAGACAATCGAGCTGTGAATGCAAGAATGCATGAATGGCCTTAGGCCAATTGTACTTTCTCAATGCACCTATACCATCCTCCAGCAAACCCAGACAAGCCGGAATCTTCAGAGTCTTCATCGGGAAGAAAAACACAATCAACAAATACCTAATGAGTACATTTACTCGCCTTTGCTCGAGCTCGAGGGACCATTCTTCATTCACAAGAAGGCGCATTTCGTTGATCAAGTCCCTGTGAGATAACTCCAAATAGGGGAGTCTAGAAAAAGGAAAATCTAGACCACGGTTTGGTAACCCCAAAATCATGGCCACTTCATTAACTGTTAGTTTGAGGTAGTGATTTCCTAAAAGGAAACACCCCTTGTCCCTTCTGTATAGCTTCACCAGGACATATAAGAGCGGGATGTTTTGCGGCAATGCCGGAATGGAGAATAAAGGTAAAACGTTTGTTTCCCTTAGAATAACCTTCGATTCCTCGGAAATGACCTCGAGGAGAGGACGGGCATTCGCCACAAATGTTGAGACCGCACACCGACTGCTCAAATATTTGCTGCCAGACATCTGAATAAGCAAATACAGTCGAACATTAGACTATATGCAAATACAGTCATGTACTACACATGCAATACAGTCGTATATAACATTATATGCAAATACAGTCATATATTACACTTGGAATACAGTTGTATTTCTCACTATATGTCAATACAGTCTTCCAATATACCTGGAACACAGTATTACACATGCAATACAGCCGTCTATAACATTATATGAAAATACAGTCATATATTACACTTGGAATACAGTTGTATTTCACAATATATGCCAATACAGTCTTCCAATATACCTGGAACACAGTATTACACATGCAATACAGTCGTCTTTAACATTATATGAAAATACAGTCATATATTACACTTGGAATACAGTTGTATTTCACACTATATGCCAATACAGTCTTGCAATATACCTGGAATACAGTTGTATATAACACTATATGCAAATACAGTCATGTATTACACATGCAATACAGTCGTCTATAACATTATATGCAAATACAGTCATATATTACACTTGGAATACAGTTGTATTTCACACTATATGCCAATACAGTCTTACAATAAACCTGGAATACAGTTGTATATAACACTATATGCAAATACAGTCCTATATTACACTTGGAATACAGTTATATTTCACACTATATGTCAATACAGTCTTACAATAAACCTGGAATACAGTTGTATATAACACTATATGCAAATACATTCATGTATTACACATGCAATACAGTTGTCTATAACATTATATGCAAATACAGTCCTATATTACACCGAGATGGGAATGAGGGCATCGCCTTTGGAAAAAAATCGTACCTGGTTCTTCTCAATCTGTCGACCGGAGTTCGCCTCGTGAGTTCGCCGTCCGTGACGCCTACATTAACCAGTACTTTTTCACGGAGTTCGCCTCCTAAGCAATATGCCGGAAATCTGCATAAGGAGGAAGAAATCTGTCAAGAAATCGCCGGAAATCGTCGGAAATCGCCGGAAATCGCCTAGGTTATGTTAGGGAAGAAGAGAGAAACCCGAAAATGAAGTGGGCCCCGCATTTTTGAAAGCGCTATTTAAACGCGCTCCTAGCACAGGGAACGCTACACATACCAAAAAAATTTCCCTATGATAGAAGGTTTCATTAAGGCTGGAAAATATCATGTCAAGATTCTGTTCTCCTTAAAGAGGAAACGAAACCAATCATAATCCAATCAAATATTTCATGGAAAGGACAGAAAATATTCCCTAATAATCTCAAATATTCGATCAAATCAAAATTCCAAATCGCCCGCTGATTGGTAAATCATGATGCATGCCTATAATTATGCACGAAGTCGTCAAGAACGCAAGTAAAATTTCCTTGTTTGACGCTTCACAGGCTACGTCTCGCGAAAATTTGAGGCATTTGATGGGGTTCCCCCTAAAAATTCTCGAGCCAGACCGGTATGACTTTGACCAAAGCACTTAAGCAGTGCATCCCGAGTGAGCGAGACGCGCACGCAATCGTGCCAGCTCAAAGGGTGCAAAATCTCCCCGAAAAAGAGGACCAAGTCAAACGCCTACAAGGAGAAAAGTGTGTGTGAGTAACTACCACACGCGCATGCAGGATGCAAACATACGCAGTCGGCGCCCGCGTCCAGGCACGGACGTGCACGCGAGCGCGCGCCAGGGCTACGCATGGTCATGACCGCTGGCCCGCTGCCCATGCACACGATCGCTGCTCGTGCGGGCGCGCGTGCACGTCGGCTGCCCACACTGTCTCCTGCCGCCTCCGGCTGCCACTATCGTCAGGCAACCTGCCTGTGCCGCCCAAGTGGGGCATGTTTGTCAATTCAAGAAAATTGGCAATCTAGGTGACGAAACAGAGCAACATCATTCAGCAACGAGATTCAGTCGTACTCAATTACCAATGCGCCACTGTAGAATGTTAAAAAATGGCCCCAGTGCCTTCATTTGAAGACAAAGCAACCCCAGACTAGAGAGAGTTCTGAAGTTTTCTGACGAGTGCGTGAGACGTAGATCGTTCTTTTGCTCAGGATTCTCTCTGCTCCCCTCTCTAGTTAACTCAATGCTCAACAGTTACTTGGACACTTCAGTGAGCCAGGGAGAAGGCATAGTGAATCACTCATGTGGACACTTCGTGGAAGCTCCTTGGAATTAGTTTTTTCTTCCCTTCTTTGTACTCAAAGCTTGTAACAGAGAGATGGTCTGTCACCCTCCGAGTAACGTCAGCACTTGCAAACTCAAGAGAAAATAATAGATTTTGGCCCATCACAAATGCTGCTATGTGGTTTTTCACCATTTCTTATTTTTCATGTTAAAAAAAAGTCTTTTCTCATTACAGCTTCATTTCTAACTTGATTTTTTTATGCACTCAGTCCGACTCAGAGCTAAGTTCTCGGGACCAAAGGAAAACCGGGCGACCCGCATGAATTTCATAAATAAAATAGACGCATATATCTGTACTATATACAAAGATATATTGGGTGTCATTGCGATTGCACAGTGTAACACAGTGAGCTTCAAAATCAATCACGACCGTCCGTTCTACACTATGCAGAAAAAAAAGTCCAACAACAATAGACGGTCCGACCAGCACGTGAACGAGCAAATTGTTGTTATATAACCAGTAAGCCCCCAACTTAAGGAAGACAAAATCAAACAACATATCATAATAGACGCTCTGTACTCGCCTTATATACAATAAGAAATAAAATAGTTTTGGCGATGTGAGACTAACATAGGCGCACACAACAATTTTACAAAACAAAACTTCACCTGATATCGGCCGGAGGCGGTTGCGGAGATGTCGGCAGCTGCCCGACCCCCACCAGCAAATTCACCGAACCCCAGAGAACCCGCCGGTAGGGGTTGGGCACCCCGCCAGCGGCGACAGTGAAAATAATTTTTTCCCTGTGCGTGATCAGGAGTGGCACAAGGCTGGGGGAGGCACCAGCAGAGTCGTCGGAGCCCCGCCGGACTACCCCTGGTGGGTTTGTCGGGGTCCGACGACCCCGCTGGTGGGATCCGGTCAGGGAGCCGGCGGCGGTCCTGTGCGTGATCGGGAGTGGCACAAGACTGGGAGAGGCACCAGCGGACTCGTCGGAGCCAGTGTTGTCAGGATTGCGATCTGAATCATAGGACGATCCTACGATTCAAATTTTGAAAATCAATTCTGACTTTGTAAAGCGATCCTCGATCCGACTCTACTACCTGATCTGATCCTAATTCAAAATGATCTCATCTACGATCTCAATAATGACAACCTTGATCGGAGCCCTGTCAGACTACCCTTGGCGTTAATCGCGCACGGTGCGCATTCTTTTATGTTTTTTTTTAATTTGTTTTTTTGTAAATCATCCAACTAATAAATTCAAAAAAATTTAAGAAAAGCATATATGCAAGAAAAATAAAATAAGTAATTTTAAAAAGTATAAAATAAAAAAATATGATATTTTTAATTTTAAATAAATAAGAAAACCACGTGATAACCGCACAGGGGCGGGCTAATGCGGGCGTAGTCCGCCGGAAATGGACGTAACCCGTCTGAGACGAGCGTAACCCGTCAAAAAAGATCAAGTACAATCGGGCGCGATATGGGCGTCGTGTCAGTCTGTCACTCGTTATAATTTATAAGAATATCAATGTTTCTTTTTGATAAGTGCTCTCCACCTCGGTGCGCGTGCTCAGACAACAAGCTGACCCATTTGAATCGCCATTCATTTTCAGATTTGACTTTCTGTTAGCAAAAGTAACAAAATAATTATTATTACAATGTTATATTTTTTAAAAAAATAAAATAAAAGGCAACCGCGAGCCACCCACACGCGCGCTGCTCTGTTTGTGGGACCGCATGGACATTGATCGCTGAAATTCTCTACGTGGGCCCCATTTATTTCAACTCAGGGCCCGCCAAACCGACCAAAGACATTCTTGTTTTTTTGGTTATTGACTGACGGAATATTATTTTATGTCAATTACCTTTGCCAAATTATGTTTAAAATTGAGCACTTATATTAGAACTATATTTTTGACTATTCGCATTGAAAATTTAAGTTTTTTTTGTCTTTTTGGAATTCTTATTAACAATCCCCGCACAAAAATTATTCCTTATTCGCACTCGTCGCTCTCGTTCCTCCGTCTTCCCTCTAAACTGTTATTTCGTCGGCGACCCTTCCTCCTCTCTTTTTGTCCGGCTTGAATGGTTCCAAATCCGGCAAGTGCTCCTCCTTCATTTTCCGAGTGACGTTCTTTATCCCGACACTTTCTCCTCCATTATCTGTCAGCTATCTTTTTCACATCCGGCGATCTCTCTTCGTATTGGCGGCGGTGCTCCTCTATTCTGCGATTTTCAACGTTCATTACTGCTCCATGCGACGGTGCTCTGCTTCTCTCTTTTTCAAATTTTTGAGTCTGAATAGCTTTTATGCTTGCAGACAACCAATTTTAAAAAAAAACTATTCTTGCAAATAGTCAAAAGTGATAATAGTCAAAATTGTGGTATTAATATCAACGACCCTAAACTATAAAAGTTTTAAAAAATATAGTTTTAATTTATTTTAATAAACTTGAACATATATTAATTACTATTACTATTAGTGTTTGCTCGCTATAAATTCAGATATGCAATGAGCAATATAAATTTTTATTGGGATGATAGTAGCCAAGAGCGGATCAGTACAAATACCAAGATTATCGCTCAATTCTCATAAAATAATATTTTCTCGCTCAATTCTCATAAAAAACGAAACTTTTCCTTTCAATTCTCCCAAAGTTCCGTTTGGCACGGTGGTAGCAGTCGTAAACTCATGAGTTAAACCGTCATTCGTTAAGAATCACTTAACAAACATCATTCATTTGAACATAAAAGTGAATGAAGTTCTTTAGTTGGGCGCTAACGAATAACAATTTAACCCTCATGATTATGACCGCCATCACTGTGCCAAACGGAGTATAAATAAATCATTTACAAAATAAAGGACGGATAAAATATAAACCATTAAGAAAAAGAAGAGAACTAGGATTAAATGTTTTAATTATTTATTAACTTTAATGTTTTTTTATGTTCTTCTTCAAAATTTATAATTGTGCCATGGGTAGAGAGGCTTGGAATAACTTTTTTGTTTCAAATTTACATTTGAAAGCTGGAATTAATAAATTTATTTTGTTTTTTTTTTTGGTACTGTCTGATTGGAGTGTATACTTATACTAGTCTTTTTTTTTTTCTCATAATTATATTTGCTTATTAATGAATTATTTGTGGTGCCTTTAGTTCCTACTTCATTTCTGAGAAAGAAGCTCGAGCCACCCCCACACAGAACACTTGGACTATTGATATTAAAAGTAGGGGGCTGATATTAGCACCTCAATTTTGGCCATTGACATTTTTGGCAATCCGCAAGTATTGTTTTTTAAAATTGACTATCTGCAAACACGAAAACTATTCATATGCAAAAATTGAAAAAAAGGAGAAGCAGAGCAGCACCGCCTGGACGAGGAATGAGTGCTTAAATATCGAGGAATATAGGAACACCGTCGCCAAAAGGATGAGAGATCGTCGGATGTGAAAAAGATAGCAGCTAGATAATGGAGGAGAAAACGTTGGGATAAAGAACGTCACTCGGGAAATGAAGGAGTACTTGCCGGATTTTGAGCCCTTTAGGTCGGACAAAAAGAGATGAGGAAGGGTCGTCGGCGGAATTACAGTTTGGAGGGGAGGCGGAAGCACGAGAGGGGCGAGTGCGAATAAGAAATAATTTTTATGCAATGTTTGCTAATATGAATTCTAAAAGTCAAGAAAAAACTAAAATTATGAGTGCGGATAGACAAAAGTACGGTGCTAATTTCAACACCCTAAAACTAATGTTTATAAGGTCAAAATGTAAAACTATTTGAATTGTTATTACATAATCATTCATGTTTAGATTTAATTTAATTAAATCATTTTTAAACCAGTTATGTAATTAATTGCATTGCTTGTTAATCCATCTGGCTCTTGTTGCGGCCAATTCGAGGCTCCTGCAGACCGATTTAGATTGCACAGTTTTTGCACGGCAACATTCGAACGCACAGTCTCAGGGAGGGGGATGACTAGCAAGAGACTTTTTTTACGTGAAAAAACTTGGAAAGATGTAAAAAAACTACATGGTCGGGATTGTGCCGATCAAAATTCACTATTTGTTTTGTTGTTATTGTACAGAGCTTTGAGAGGAAGCGAGGGAGATAGGCCGCTCTTCGTTACAATTTGCTCGAGGTAAGATAAAGAGAGATGCGCTCGGATGGTGACATGTCATGTCTTGTTGAGCTAAGACTTTTCTTGTTGCAGTGGGGAGTGTTGCACTTTGATTGCACTGCAGTCTTTTATTGCTGCTTGCGGGCTAGAGCTGAATGTTTTACACGTCTTAGTCTCTGCGGTTTGTCTCTCCTGCTGCGCTCAAAAGACTCTGGGGTTGTTGATTGGTTATTGTCTAGAAGGCATGTTGCTATGTTAAAGGTGACTTGGACGTTGAGCGCGCAGCACGCAGAATGTTAGCTGTAGAATGCTTGTGGAGGAACGCTCAATGGAGGATGGAGATCTTCGATGGAACTTCAAGGCACTTGATGGTCTTCGAAGAAGTCTTCAAAGGGCGAAGAAGATTCTCGGTGGTTCTCTCATGCACATAAGAGACGAAGCCAGAGGAGATAATAATGGGAATGAAGAGGGCCATGTGGTCCTATTTATAGGCTTCAGGGGTAGATGGTGGTTATGCAGTAATCTACATACCAAAACCACTTTATGTACTATTCACATGCCAATTTTTTATAGCTTATGGCGCGTATTTTTTAAGAATTTAATTTAGTGCGCGCATACTGAATATTATTTTCTGTTATGTGCACTCCCATGACGTGTGGTTACGAGAGGTGGTTACACGACGATCGAATGGAGGAGATCGCGCGATGATGATCCAATGGAAGAGGATTGGCCGACGAAGGGCCGACGGGTGGCGAGACCCGGCTGGCGGGAGGCCAGTCGGGAGGACGGCCGAACGATGCAGCGGCGGCCGGCGGGAGGCCATCTGTGAGCCTTGTGGTCGTGCACAGATGGTCTCCTTTGCAATTGTCGCTCGAAGCATCCGGATGGGGGTCTAAGTGGAATCTCCTACCTGTTGCCCCTAGGTGGGTATAAAAAAGCAAACCCAAGAAGTTTCTCCGGGTATCGAATCTACACATGTCTGAACTGACCTGTTATGCCTCCGAACTCGTTATTCGTCCAAATATACACTAACAATCTCCTCCTATATTTGTGACAAATAACGTGTATGTTTCGGAGTGCAGAAAGCGGAGAGTATCAAAACAAGTTTCCAACTTTACACATTTTCATAAGAGATAACACAGTTTAATATAAAACATAAACATGGGTTTTAAACAATAACATAAACCATCCAAAAAAACATAAAGGTGCTACTCCATAATAAATAAGTCTGGAAAAATAAAAAAATGACAAAGAAAAACGTGTAACAATTCTACTCAGAGAGTAGATCATCATCTTCTAAGTCAAAGTCCATTTTCTCCCATTCATCTTCACCAGTTCCTGCAAGGAATTTCATGAGTCGGACTTTATGAATTCATAAACATATACAATGATGTATCAAAGTAAACTAGCTCTACCTAAATGAGCTTAGTATTTGTAGCAATAGTGAAGTAACACTGTCAGCATCTCTATCCAGTCTAGCTAGGACCAGTCAAGTTTTGATTTCAATAAATCAAACGTTGTTATCTTACTCATTAGTGACCACTATGTACCTCATCATATAACCTGACACACCGTCATTTACAACATTATCAAATGTGGAATAATGTGCTATGATCACTAATGTTAGATTAACTCATACAACGATTTTCTATTCCTAGTTGAATAATTCTCAAATCAACTTACAATGAGAAAGATGTTAAGTCATCAAGTGTGGAATGACTAGCATCTAACCATCTTGGGCTTTCATCAAGAAATTATTTGGGATTTTTAGTCTGTTATTAGATGTTTGAATGTTGTGATAATAGGTTCTTGCTATCAAAAACATAAACATAGGAGGAAGTTTCATATTTTTATGAACATTAATCTCATCTCCCCCAATATTTTAATTATAAGAACTCTATTTAAGCCATTTGTCAAAGCATCTGCAACATTATCTTTCGACCTCACATCAACGAGGTTCACAATCCCTTGACTCATAAGAGAAGTCAACCAGACTTGTTTCATCCGTAGTTGTCTTCTTTTGCTATTGAATAAAGTGTTCGTAGCAATCATTTTAGTAGCCTGATTATTGTAGTAAATTGTAACAGAACTCAACTTCAGGCTCAACAGTGGAATGTCTATCACCAAATCTCTTATCCGCACTGCTCCAGTCAGGCTACAACTGCTCCTCCTAGTGTGAATATAAATCCACTAGTGGACTTGCTGTCATTGATTTTTGAGCATCATGATGCATCAAAATATCCTTCCAAAACTGGAGGATGACCATGGTAACATAAAACATACTTTTGGGTGTGCTTTAGGTATCGTATCAGCCTATCGAGGGCATCTTAATGGTCTTGGCTAGGATTACTAGTGAATTTGCTTAACATGCCGACCATAAAGGCTATGTCAGGTCTTGTGCAGACCATAACATACATGAGACTACAAATTAGTTTAACACAATCTAATTGTCTAATCGCAGCTCCATCATTGAGATTCAAGCGATTATTGTAATCGTAAGGTATCTCAACTGCTCTACGTTCACTGTATCCCCACGTATCCAACAAAAATTTTATGTAGTGGCTTTGACTTAGGAAAATGTCATTTTTTCCAAAGCTCACTTGCATGTCTAGTATAGTCTCAGCTATATCTAGGTCTTTAATGCTAAACTCTTTCATTAGTTCTGACTTAACATCGTCCACTATGGATTGATCAGAACCAACAATCAGCATATCATGCACATACAATCATATTATAGCGACTTTGTTCGATCTATTACGTATGTAAAGATATTTGTCCGAGAGACTCAACATGAATCTCATGTTTCTTACACTATAGTCAAACTTCTCATATCATAATTTTGGTGCTTGTTTTAGTCCGTATAGCGACTTGATTAATTTACAGACCTTACTTTCGTGACCGTCTACTATGAAACCTTTAGGATGGCTCATGTGTATTTATTCGATCAGATTTCCGTTCAAAAATGCAGTCTTAACATCCATTTGATGAACAATAAAGTTCTCAATAGACGCAATAGCAAGGAGTATCCTAATGGTTGTAAAGTGACACACTGCTGAATATATATCAAAGTAATTCACCCCACTAACTTATGTGAAATTTTAAGCCAACATGCATGTTTTATACTTAGCTATGCTACCATCAGGATTGAGCTTCTTTTTCAGAACTCACTTACACCCTATAGTTTTAGCCTCTTTTGGCTTATCAACCAACGTCCAGGTGTTGTTTTGAAGCAAAGAGTTCATCTCTTCATCAATGGATTTTTTTTAGAGTAGTGAATCCCTTGATCTCATTGTGTCCTTATAGGTGCATGGATCGACCTCAACATGGTAAGTGACAAAGTCACTACCAAAGGTTCTGAGAGTTCGCTCTCTCACTGTAGTCCTTTTAGACTCTAGGACACTGTTATCTACCGAGACTGAATAGGAGGTGCTCGGTATTGATTCAGGTTCTTCGTCAGTAATAGTTGTTTGCATACTTGGGATTGTCAGGTTCTTATCCTTAAGAAACTTATCCTCAAAGAATACAACATCCCTAGATTTAATAATTATATTATTACACAGGTATAAGAATCTATCTGCAGCACTATATTCAGCACAACCTAAATAGACATACGGGTTGGTCCTAGGTCCAAGTTTAGACCGTCTAGGGTCAAAGACCCTGACATGGCTATGCGGCCTCAGGTCTTAAGTCTACTAATAGACAGGGGACTCTTAAACTAAAGCTCACAGGGCGTGACGTCTAACTTAGCATTGGGGACTTTATTTAGAATGTTGCTTGCAGTTAAAACTAATTCTCCCTAATAGGCAGTAGGCATGCCAGTAGTGAGCATCATAGAATTCAACATCTCTATTAACGTCATATTCTTTCGCTCGGCTATACCATTCGATTGGGGTGAGTAAGGAGCAGTGGTTTCTGCTATGATGGCTTGAGAGGCAAGGAAATATATGAACTCACTGCACACATATACTCCTCCTCTCTCACTTCTAAACCTTTTTATTCTCATATCTAGTTGATTCTCTACCCAGGTTTTGAATATACAAAACTTTTCAAATGCTTCATCTTTAGTTTTAAGAAGATAGATGTGACAGAACCTAAAGCAGTCATCTATAAATGTGATAATATACTTCCTTCCTCCTCTGGTGACAAGACTTTTAAAGTCGCAAATATCAGAATGTATAAGCTTTAGGGGTGTTGTGCTCCTAGGTATCACACTAAAAGGTTTCCTAGTGATATTAGTCTGAGCATACATATCACATTTCTCAGGCGGTGACTTAGTGTCTAATGTGATCTGGTGAGTTATAGCTATTTGGAACATTTTCCTATAGTTCATGTGTCCTAGTCTCTCATGTAGAGTATTAGGGCTAACTAAGTTTGTTTGAACTTGTTGAATTAACTCGTTTGCTAGACTTAGTCGGTACATACTATTTTGGACGTATGCACATCCAAAATAGTGTGAGTTAACTAACATTGTTACTCTACCGCTACAAAAGATAAAATACATACCAGCATCACATAATAAACTTATAGACACTAAGTTAGCAACTAATAAAGGAATAAATTTAACATTTTTAAAGTTAAAGTCTTACCCGAGGATAAGAGCAGCTGTAAGACCCCCAACCCTTATCTCAGGTCGGGCCAGAGGGAATCTTACGTGCCCAAGACGGCCACCCAGTGCTCCTTAAGGGATAACGACCCACTCTGCTAAGCACTGGTTAGCCGACTTACTCGGCTTGAATCACAACATTCACAATAATCAGAGAATTGCGGAAGCATTAATAGAAAAATACTTATATATATATATATATATATATAACAGTATAATATTTACATGGGTACAAGGCTTTAGCTTATATTTTTATATAAGCATGCAGGCCGTACGAGTTCTACACCTAATCCTCATTCTCCATCTTTATACTGCTCACTGGTACTCACGTCTCAAAACTCTTGAAACATTGGTGGTGCTTCGGTTTGAGTAGTCCGAACTGCTGGCGCATTCTCCTGTGTCAAGGGATCACTACGGTGCTTCATTTCCTGTGAATGGTCATTAAAATAACCATTAGTCACAGGGCTAAGTAGAAACAAATCTCCTCCTTGGATCCGTATCCTAGGGACGAGTACACACACACCCAGCAGTATAAGATAGCTGAAGCATGAGAGGCTTAGCATAGTGTTTAATCTAGGATCTGTAATAAAAGAAAATTAGCATAACTGAAATGAAAGCAATGTTAACACCAGTTATGAAAATGGCTTTAGTAGTACACCAGCACACCAGAAATACACCTTATGTATCCTATTGCAAGCATTCATAGCCACGCACGCACATCATATGTCAACATAGTATGGAGCACTTCTGTTCAAGCAGGGTAGAGAGCCCCGCAGGCCTCACTGATGTGGCCGTCAGTGACAGTGGCCAGTCCTGCCACTTCTGGGGGTGATCGTAACGCACAGCCCAGGCCCTAACGTACAACCCCGTGTACTCTTGGATGTGAGCGAGATCCTGTGATGCAACATTTTGGTTGACCAGCGGAGGAAAGTCTGACAGGGACAATATAACGGTCGGTCGCCCGCGATACCCATCTCCCTGCCGCCTTGAGTCATTAACTTTTCTGCACTGGTATGAACGCTCTGCGAAAGGAACTGACCCGCCACTAATTTTACCGCAAGCAGTTCTCAAGAAATCAATCAAATATTTATGCTAATATGCACTGTGTCTACGGCGGCCTGCCCTACAATATATATTACCTTTTAGGCGGCGATGCTCGGCTCAAATTTCGACAAGGAGCGTGGGGCACTTTATTTGAGGCTACACCTAGAGGAACACCTCAACTACGGTTATCCCCAACTAAGGCTCAACCTTAACATGCAACTGCTCGCCAGAGCAGGACCTATCGCAACCCGCATTTCCTCAACGAGTACATCGTATCAGAGTAAGAGGAACTACGTGTTATGATGTCACGTCGTGCAGGGGATAACTACACACGCTCAGGCAAAACCTCGACGCTTACCTGTTCTTGAGTTCAAGGAATGATGCCTCACACTTGTCATTCCAATCAAACGCCACATTATTCTGGATTAAGCGAGTCAAACGTGCAGCCAACGTAGCAAAACCTTCGGCAAATCGGCAATAATAGCCGGCCAATCCCAAGAAGCTCCGAATCTCCTTGGGTGTCTCCGGTCTCCGCCACTCCATGACTGCAGCAATCTTTTCGGGATCCACTGAAATTCCATGTTGATTAATAACATGACCCAGGAATGCAACCTGAGGTAACCAAAACTCACATTTGCTTAACTTGGCGAACAACTTTTGGTCTCGCAAAGTGGCCAATACCAATCGCAGATGTTGTTCATGCTCCTCAGCACTGCGGGAGTAGACAAGAACGTCGTCAATAAAAACCACCACAAACCTATCCAAGTAGTCCTTGAACACCTGGTTCATCATATCCATGAAGGCTGATGGTGCGTTGGTCAAACCAAACGACATCACAGGAAATTCAAAATGGCCATGTCGTGATCGAAATGCAGTCCGCGGAATATCAGACTCCCGGACCTTGAGCTGATGATCGAAATGCTTTCAGTGTGGAAAACAGGGACATCTCAAGGCAAGGTCCCCACAAAACCAGCCCGTGCTGCAGTCAATGCCACTCCAGGCTTTGCCTCCGCCTCCGCGTTTGGACAAAGGAAAGGGGAAGTTAAATGTGATCTCTTCAGAGGAAGCTCAGATGTCACCGCAGGTTATCTCAGGTTCGCTTCCTTCTTCTGGTTCACGTTTTGTTTATGAGCAGGACACGGCCCGTGACATGCCCGTGTCACGGGGCGTGTACCCCATTCGTCGAGCTCAACTCGATGCACGAAAAATTCGTCGAGTCAAGGAGGTCATACCCCAGGTCATGCCCTGGGTTACGCCCCGACACACCCGTGTCGGGGGGCGTGTTCCTCCCGCAACTTCGTCGAACGACGTTCAAACCGCATCCCGAGCTGGACACGCCCTGGGACACGCCCGTGTCCCAGGCCGTGTCACTCAAAAAATGACCATTTTTCACTGTTTTGAAAAGTGTTTCTTTCTCGTCCTAGACCATTTTTTCCTTAAGGACTTTTTACCCCTTTTTTTCTATACAATCAACCCGTTTTGAGCAACATTACCCGGGCTCGAAAAAGTGCAAGCATTCCCTAAGAGGCCTCACCGAGTCCCAAAATTGGACTCCGGCTTGCTGGGGAATCGTGCAACTAGACTACCAAAACAGCCACTCGAAAGCCCGCGAGAAAACTATGCTCGAACAACGGTCAGAGCCAGCGTAACGCCCATCAAGCGTATGAAATCACTCAACGACAAATCCGGGGCGTTACAGGACCCGTGCCTATTACAGTAATTTAAACTATTGATAATCAATGCTTCATAATGAAATATGATCGGTACGAAACTGGAGTAGAACTGAATTGAAAGTACTGAAATGAGCTTGGCCAGTACGAGACTGGAGTAGTACTGAATTGAAAGTACTGAAATGAGCTTGAATAGTATAAGACTAAAGTAGTAGTGAATTAAAAGTACTGAAATGAGCTTGACCAGTACGAGACTGAAGTAGTACTGAATTGAAAGTATTGAAATGAGATTGACCAGTACGAGACTGGAGTAGTACTGAATTTAAAGTACTGAATTGAAATGAGCTTGACCAGTACGAGACTTGAGTAGTACTGAATTGAAAGTACTAAAATAAAATAAGCTTAACCAGTACGAGACTGGAGTAGTACCAAATTGAAAGTACTGAAATGGAATGAGCTTGACCAGTATGGACTGGAGTAGTGCTGAATTGAAAGTACTGAAATAAAATGAGCTTGACCAGTACGAGACTGGAGTAGTATTGAATTGAAAGTACTGAAAAAAGCCTGACCAGTACGAGACTAGAGTATTACTGAATTGAAAGTACGAAATGAAATGAGCTTGACGAGTACGAGACTGAAGTAGTACTGAATTAAAAGTACTGAAATAAAATGCGTTTGACCGGTACGAGACTGGAGTAATCATAAAAAAGGGTTAGTAGTTCAGCCACTCCATTTAGAAGGCTTCAGTTCTATCTCCATTCTCAGGAGGTAATTTTGTTCCTTCACAGTCTTCAGGAGGCATTTACAACTCCTTATTCGTTTTCAAAATTTTCTTGATTTATATTTATGAGTCAGATCCGTTAATTTGGTTGCGCCTTTTAGATACGGCTTAATCAGATCAAGATTCTTTTGGGAGTTCACCCTTTATTAATTGTTGAGAATGATTAGCAACACACGACTCGTATTCTATTTTTTGAGTCTGCCTAACTACCTGAGGGTCGAGCGCTTAGTGGTTTCATGATGAAATCTCGGAATGTTCATGGCTTTGCCTCGACCACACTCTTTGGTAAGCAATTTAAATTTAATATCCAATTTAGGGAGGGTGGTCGCGCGCTCTAACTTTCGTTTCAGAGGAGGAAGAACAAAATTAATTCTGAGCGCAACCCTAGGATCCCAGAAATTTGGAAACATGTCAATTTTTATCACTATGCCATCAAATTTCATTACAACTTCTAATGGGGTATAAAATAAGACTAGAAAAATTTTCATAATTTTTCGAGCCATTTTGAGTCCTTATTTTTCCAAATAAACTTTGTTTATGTTTTTAAAAATATCAAATCATTTTCAAATTTCTCAAAATTTTTGTGAAGGAATCCCTCATTATGAGGAACATTTTTCATGTTGAGCACTTTTCCCCCAGGGGTCTTGATTTGGCCCAGAAAAATCCACAACATTACCATGTATTTTGGTCTGCAAATAGCAGATCAATGATTGATTCTATGACTGAGATTTGAGCCGAACAGCTTAATGTGCCACTGTCTCCCACACAGCGGATCAGCCGCAGATCTGCTGTGGGGGGCACAGAAAGGAGGAGGGGGGATTGAGAAAAATCCGCCGTCCATCTCATCACCGGAGATGGACAGTGGTGATTCCATCCCTGCGGATGAGGAGGCGGTGGCCTTCTGCCACCGCAGGCCAGTCACCGCTGGACACGGCGCCGCCCCCGGTTGGTTCGCCGGGGGCCGGCGAGTCCCTAGGTGGTGGCCTGGCGGCCTGCCGCCGCCTGATTTAGCCATCCCGAGAGCGGGGTGGCGGTGGTTCTGCTCCCAACATCACCGCACCACCCCGCCTCTCCGGCGTTGAGCCCAGCCCGAAACCACCCCCGGCCGGTGGGTCGGGGGTAGAGCTCTTCTCCGGTGGTGGTCCGGTGACCAACCACCATCGGCCGCCGCCGGAGACAGAACAGAGCATAAACCCTGTCTCTTGGGTGCCACCGGAGCGGTGTTTTCCGGCGGCACCCCGATTTTCCCCCATCGGGAAAAGTCATACCGGTTGGTTAGCCCTTCTCCAGCACCACCCTAGGCGCTGGGAGTGGTTAGTCTTCCTATGGACACCACCCGGCCTAGAGCATGGGTCGGGTCTGTTTACATAAAGTAACTCATCAATAGGATTGCCCATACAAACTTATGCGATGATGATCTTGTTGTGCAATGTTATGAAATGGTATGTATGCTATGAAATGACTCACCCATGTTCAATCACATGCAATTGCTATGTCGACACAGACTATAGTTCTCACTATTCGAGCAGGTAGCTAATCTCTCAGACATCAACCACCGTGGCCAGGCGGTGACAGTAGAGCGGGCATCTCTACTACTAAGTGGGAATCCACACTGCTTCACTTAGGCCTCCATACGCCTCAACACTAAGAACACAACAGCAGAGCCCATGCGTACTATGGCCCAGCAGGTGTCTCTGGTAGATTTGCACCGAGAACACAACCCCGAACTGGCCTTGTGTGATCCGGAAGGGACCTCGGAAGAAAGCACGAGGACACAGCCCAACCGTTCACTTGGCACGGAAGGAGCCCCAGGATGTGAACACCGAGGACCAAGCCCAACTGCCAAAAGTCTAACTGTCAACTCTATTGGGTATTGTATCCACAATGTACCTGATTTGAAGACGCCCCTAAACAAGCTAAAGTAAATAGATACTGTATTTGATGAATTCTTTTAAGTTGTGCTTATAGTTATTCCACGCTAGGTACACACCAATGTCAGGGTGCAGTAGGTCAATATACACGGGTCTACGCGACGTAATCCCTCGTTGAGCAGATCAGTGTGTTGGCCTACGTGTACTCTCTCTATTGTAGTGTACTTGTTTTCAAGTACAGGGCTGTGATATTGCAAGAGCAGACAAGGAGCAAGGATGGGTCAAAGAGCAGTCCATGGGCGGGTAGACGAAAAATCGTCTAAGTGTTAATCGACGAGAATCACCAAGTGATTCTCGCCGATTCGGAGAGAATCATCAAGTGATTCTCGCCGATTCGGTGATCGTCGAGAATCACTAGCTGATTCTCGCCGTCTCCTTCCGGAGAATACAGTGCGTGCAACCAAGTCAACTTCGACGAGAATCATCTTTGATTCTCGCCGAATCGTCGAGAATCACCTTTGATTCTCGACGATTCGGCGAGACTCACCTTCGAATCTCGCCGATTTTGACTTGGGCGAATTCTGGATCCCGCTGGACCGGACTCTGCCGCTGGCGCTGTTTTGATACGGGGTTAGGGTTTCTTCAGGTGGGACCCATAACGGTTATAATGGAGTATTTCCACCGTATAAATATACGCGTATTTTGAACAGAAAATACACAGAAAAATCTACGAAGCCGAGCCACCGACGTGACCTAGATCGCGATACCTGTTCCGCCGCCGTCGCCGCTCGTGCAAGTCGATCGCCGGCCGTGATCGTGGTTTCTTCCAGATCTTCCGGCGACAGAAGCGTTAGCCAAGCTTAGAGTCTCACGCGTCTAACCAGAGATCCTTTGTCTCTTGATTTGTGAGCCGGGAAAACCTTCCCCGTCCGAATCGATCGAGAAGATCGATCCTAGTGTGACCGTTGGAAGACCTAGCTAGCTTCGCTACGAAGTTTGAATCTCCAATGTACAGCAGCCGCACATCATTGTGGCCGCCGATCCCGAGAACCAAGCCGCCGCCCGTCTAGCCGCCGCCGGTTTCGGGGAGATTCTCTCCAAGTGAGATCTAGGGTTGTGGACTCTTCGTGACTTCTAGAACACGTCATCAAACGAAGAGGGACACGTAGTCTCCGAAAGTAGTTTGTATTTCTTGTACATTCTAGTTCATTTTTGTTGTATAGGACGTTGGTTCCGAGTTGTAAGGGTTGGGTGCAACCCGTGTTGTGGGAGTGTTGTCTCCTACGTGTGGAAGGGTTCCTTCTGATAGTGCAAGGATTGGATTTCAATCCTGTTGTGAAGTGACCGAGTCGTCCCTTGTTGGGAGATAGGTCGAAGAGGGAAAGTGGATGTACCCAACTCGGGAACCACTATAAATAGCTTGTGTACCTTCTTTGCTGTGCTGGTTTGTTTATTTGTGCAGGTACAATTTTAATTCCGCAAAAACGCTACACGTCACCTACTCCCCCCCCCCATAGTGAAGGTATTGACACTAGGTGGACTTTCAAGTGGTATCAGAGTTAGGTTTACTCATCAAAAAGTTAACGCCTTGAGTAGAATCCTGCCTGCCGCTAGTGTCAAGAAGAAGGCAAACATCTACTATGGACGGGCTCAAGTTTCACAGGCAAGATCCCAGTGTGCACCAGGCTCACTTTCCTATCTGGAAGGAAAGGATCAGGTTCTACATGGAAGCAGTTGATCCTCGACTCTTCATGATCGTGGAGGAGGGACCTTATGTCCCTACTAAGGTCTCCACCATAGATCCTACCAAGAAAGTGCCAAAGAAAATTCTGAAATGGACAAGGACGAGATGGTGCTTGTGGGACTTGACAAGAAGGCGCAGAACATTCTGGTCATTGCGGTCGATGACTCAATGATGCAGAACTTCTGCAATTGCAGGACAGTCAAAGGAGATCTGGCACTGCCTGATTATCCTAATGGAGGGCACTGATGAAGTGAGGGATGATCGGAGATCCCTTCTGAACCAGAAATATAAGGCCTTCAGACAAGGTCTAAGGAAGAGATCGGAGTCACCTTCGAGAACTTTCTCAAGATTGTCAATGCCCTCAAAGGATATGGACGAGTTGTTCACTGATGGTGAACTAATGATAAATTCCTTAGTTCTCTTACTAAGGAATGAGACACAAAGATCTGCGCCATCCGAGAGTTTGGCAGACTACTGAAACGACCCGCAAATTCTGTTTGGGAAGCTGATGTCCTATGAGCTTCAACTGAACATCAGGAAAGTAGAAAAGAAGCATAGAAGGCTGCTGCCAAAAAAAAGACTGTGTGCTCTAAAAGCCATTCACTCCAAAAAGGCAAGGGTGTGGTTTCATACCGTGCCAGGAAAAATGATGAGGAGGAGGACTCCGAGCCATGCTCCTCCAGCTCAGAGCTGTTTGGAGGAGGATTTCTCCTCTCATCACCCGAGAATTCAGAAGTTTCCTCAAGATGAGGAATCAAAAAAGAAAGACGGCTCCTCCTCCAGGCATCAGAAGAAAATTACTCTTCTGACAGATATGCTTCTAAACCGAACAAACATCGCTCCTTTGACATTATTTGTTTTGGATGCAATAAGCCAGGCACGTCGTGGTCGCTGCTACCAGGCAAAAAGAAAAGGGCAAGGAGAGAGCACAAATCCTATAGAGATAAGAAGAGAGCGGAGCTACATCGCCAAAAGGCCAAAGACACTGAGTTGATCTGATTTCTCAGACTCCGGTGATGATGAGAAGCTTACTTCGGCTGGTGGGTCGCTCCGACTCAAAAGGAGAATGTCCCCCTTTACTGGGAAGGTAAAAGCTCAACCCCCCTCTCCGACTCTGAATCTGATCCTGAGTCTCAGATGAGATGACCCTGAGGATAGCCTTTCGGCCCGTGAAGCGGAGCTCCTCGAGAAGTATGAGCTTCTGCTCAACACTTTCGAGGAGTGCCGTAAGAGATTGAAGGCTGAGAAAAGGAAGTGAAATTCCTTAAGGGTGAGAGTGTCTCTCTAAGGGAAGAGATCACCAGTTTGATTTCTCTCCGACAGGAGCCACCTTGACCTGACTTCAAAGCATTCAGAGTCTCTTACGCTCCTTGATCTTAAGTAGGAGGAAGTCGACAAGTTGGAAGAACAACTTGGCGGCAGAAAGGAAGATCGTCAAAGAGCTTCTCTATGCCAAAAACAGTTCTTCCAGTAGTTGGATACCGTCTCTGCTCAGGCCAAAGGAGCTGGCTTGGGCATGTAGTGGTATCTGGTTCCTCATCCGGAGAAACAGGGACCAAAGGAAGAATAAGGCCGCCAAGAAGCCTATGCTGCTGAAAAGGGAAAGGCTCCGCTCAGTCTTGTTGCATTCAGAAAGCCTAGCTTTCCTTGCAACCAACATGACTTTGAATCAACTTTGGTCATCATTTCCGGCCCTCGGTTGCAAAGCCAAAGAGCCGATATGATGGTTGGACCTTTCCCCGGAACTTCGGTGAAGTGCCTTCAAGGCACCTTATGGGAGAAATCCACATAGGAAATTATGGTCAATTCTCTAGCGTTCATAATGGAAAGCAGGCACCAAGAGTCAAGCCTGTTACAAGACTGACGAAATAGAAGGTGAAGATCATGTGACTGCAAT
>CM077155.1:157208870-157315777 GCA_039583875.1 Platanthera guangdongensis | reverse complement strand
ATAAGAGATAAGAGGTTGACAGGTTTCTTGATGAGTTCTTGGAAAGAACTCTGCTGAGATCAACCTCCTTGGCTTCCTTCAAAGCCTTGAATGTAGAACACAGTAGGGTTGATTCTCTATGCAGCTGATCTTCAATCACTGCAACTTAAGATTTCAGATCTCAATCTGAAACCTTCTTCACAGCCTGGTTCAACAGCTGTCTTCTTGGAAGGAGCTCTCTCTCCAACTACTTAGATCTTCACTTGACTTGATTCTTCAATGAAGTGCTTGATATTCTTCTCAATTTGCTTGATGTGTTGTTCATCTTCTGCTGTTGACAGAATAAGCCTTTATATAGGCCTTCTTTCATGGTGACCGGCTGAACCGGTTCCTAACAGCTTTCTGACAACTCTGATAGTTGCAGTAGACGGCTGGACTGGCAGCTGTCATGTCATCCAGTCACTTCTTGAAATATCTGTAACTGTCTGAAGTGTCGAGACAGTCTGTCTTTAAGTGTCGACACTTATAGACTAAGTGTCGACACAAGTTGGACTAAGTGTCGACACTAGCCTTCATGGTGTCGACACAACTCCTTGTGTTGTAGAATCTGCTTCTCGACACTGCTACTTCAACATGTGTCGACACTGATAATGTGTGTCGACACAACTCCTTGTTCTTCAGTACTTTGTTGATTCTTGTAAGTGTCGACACAACTCCTTTGTGTCGACACATCTTCTTGTGTTGAACTTGTTAGTGTCGACACATCTTCTTGATGTCGACACATGCCTTCTGTGTTGATACTTTTGTTGAGTGTCGACACATCTGCTTGGTGTCGACACTTGTACTTAGCTTCATTGAAATTTGCTGAGTGTCGACACAGCTCCTGTGTCGACACTTTCTTCATGTGTTGAGACTTTTGCTGTGTGTCGACACATATCTCCTTTGTGCGACACTTGTACTTAGAACTTGTTGAACTTCTGCTGAGTGTCGACACTGCCTCAAGTGTCGACACTTTCTGATGTCGACAAAGTTTTCTCTGGGTGTCGACACTGCTTTAAGTGTGTGACACTGCTTCTCTGGACATTTCTTCATTGAGTGTCGACACAGCTGTATGTGTCGACACTTTCCTTCTGGTGTCGACTCTGCATTCCTGGTGTCGACATAATTACTCCAAGTGTCGGCATTGCTTCTCTGGATGTCGACACAAATCTTCTTAAGTGTCGACACTTTTCTTCTGGGTGCGACACATGGACTTAGAAACTTTCAGCTTTTCCTGCAAATACTTAACCTGCACAAGGTAACTCAAAAATACATCAAATACATTTTGATGTATATCATTGAGTAGGGTGAGGCTTATTCAAATCAGGTACATTTGTTCCAATGTACCAAACAATCTCCCCCTATTTGGAGAAGTCATAACCTTAGTCAATGATATACACCATACATAACAAAATCACAGTATGATGTAAAACAGGATTATATAACAGGGTAAGTACATAAACATGTATAAACAAACATGTATACTCAAATATCATCTCAAAACAATAATATAATAAATTAACATATATCACATTGTTCTAGGAACTTCAACATTTTCATTATTCAAAAGTTTACAGAAAGTTTTAATACAAGTGATTACAATTGTAAAACTAAAGATAAATTCTATCCTATTGCTGCTCAGTCTCCTTGATCACAATGCCCTTTCCAGATTGTATCTTTGCTTGGACAGGAGCTTCAGTATCATCAGTACGCTTCTTTCCTTTAAGATCCTTTTTTTCAAATCTTCAGCTTTGATCTTCTGCCTTTCAAAGTAATGATAAGGCTTAGGAAAGTACTTGCTAGGCTCCTGTGCATTAGGAGGTAGCTTTCCCATCTTAGCCTTTCTTCTATACTGCACAATGGTTCTTGCCTTGTCGCATGCTTCTCCACTCTAGTTCAGAATACCACTGTTTCTATCCTGGATATTGTCTTTGGCAGCCTTCCATGCAAGTCAAGATAATATTCCTGGAAGTGGTGCTCCATTGTTCAAAGTCAGGCCTCAATTCAGCTTGCTCCCTGAATCTCTTTTTAGACAATTGGGCTTCTTGTTCTTTCTGCAAAGCTTCTGTTCTTTCAGTATAGCCTCAGGCACTGGCTGAACTACTTTTTCTATGATGACCTTCTGATTTCCCTCAGGTGGGCTATACATTGACTATATATCTGCATGTATCATATCAAAGTCTGGTCGAGGATATATCACTTGAGCTACTTCAGCTGGCTCCCCTCCAAGATATGCCGGATTAATTCCAGACTCTGCCACATTATCATCATCAAAATAATGGAGGATATCCAAGGGTGGCTCTGATGGAATGGAAATCCACTTTGCATGATCAGAGCTGGCTTTGACTAACACCCTCTCCCCCTTATGACTTCTCTTTCAATGTGATCTCTTAGATTATCTTTCTGGAATCTGATTTGTGCATTTAGATAATTTACTTCATCCTTATAGAAAGGTTTCACCTTTGGAGTTTTTCAGTTATTAGCTTCTGAGAATCCTGAAGTGCAGAAGTAACAGCAGTTAAGCTCTCTTGCAATGCTTTGTCAAATTCTTCTTGGCAGTGGTCAGTGCTGCATTCTGGGCAGTTGCTATATTCTTTAGTTCTGTTACTATTGCATTGTGTGAAATAGTGAGATTGTCATTCATTCTCAGCTGGTTCTCCAGGACATAGCCTTGCTTCACTGCAATTTCATCCACTTGAGCTTTGATCTTCTCCTGATGAGTGCTAGATAGACTACTGCATTTCCTCCCTTATGAAAGCAGTCAGTCATCTCTTTTTATTCAGATTCATTTCAAATCTGATGGACTTAATGTCTTGTGCAAGATCAAACTGCAGAGACTTATGTCCTTCATCCACATATTTCTCTATTGCTTGCCTTTGCTCATCCATCTTTATTTGTAAAGCAACATCAGAGAACTGAAATCTGTAGATGGGGCAGGCTGTTGTGCAGGCTGTGGTGCTATTGTTTATAAAGCTTTCTTATATGTCTGTCTCCTTCTCTTGAAAAACTTGAAATTTTCTCTTCTTGGCTCTTGCAGCCTCTTCATCTTCAGAAGCAGATGTGCTTGCTATATCTACTCTGTCCTTAGGACTAGGATGTGAAGCCTTCTCAGTACTTTGTAGGCCTTCAGCATCTTTGGGCACCTCAGTCTCTTTGCCTGCAGTTTCTTCTAAATTCTCCACTTGCTCCCCCTCAAGGATTACTTTTTCCCCTCAGCAGAGCAGCACTTTCTTTCCAAAGTCAGTTGGAGAAGGTCAGGGAACAGTTCTTCTAAAGTAAATTCCTGTTGATGATGGGGTGGAGATTCTCTTATTTCATCAACCACTTGATCAGATACCACTTGAGAAGACAGATGTGTCTTCCATGACAACATCTTGGGTTGACTAGGAATCTGAGGTTGCTGATTAACATCAGACAATCTGTTAGTTATATCTTCATTTTCAATAGAGAAATCTAATTGGTGATGTAAGTTATTACCTCAAGTATGGTTTGGGTAGCTGTTCACTCTCTAGTGGAGTTGACTCATCCACTAGTAGAGGCTCCCCCTGGACTGATTCCAGGTGTACTGGGCTAGCTTGTGGTAGCTCCCTCTGCCTTGGGGCATCTTCTTGTTCTTCTGGAGATTGGCCAGCATGTCCAGTATCTTCCTCATCAGGAGTAAAGACAACTTGCTTCTCAGAGCGCTAGAGGATTTTTGAGCCACTGGGGTGTCTTCTTCTTCTTCTTCAGTGGTGTTTCCTTCTCAGGAGTTGGCATTTCCTTGGTCAAGACTCTGTCCCACCTAGAGAAGATTCTCAAATCCATTCTCCTCAGGTGGGTTAATCTTAGTTCCAGTTGCTTGATTCATGACCTCTGGTATACTACCAGACAGGTAAAGACTTAGAATCCTACCCAAATTGGGTTTCTTCATGCTCTCCTTTATCTTCTCAAACACAACTGTAGACCAATCAGTTTGTAGTTTGAAAATAATCCTTGTCATGAGGCTAAACATGTGAGCTGAGATTCTGGCATGGCCTCCAGGCTTGCTTAAGATAACTTTGCCAACAATTTCAGAGAGAAAATTTGTCTTGCATGTTCATTCCCTTCCTGTTGAAAACAGAACCAATTTTCAGGTTGGAGTCCAATCCACACCATGTTAGTGCTTCTCTAGTCTAGAAGCAGAAACATTCTTCTTCTTCCTTAGTCCTAGGTAGTTGAAGTACCTTTCTCAGACTCTTAGAAGAAACTTTCACCTTAGCCCCATGAACTAATGACTTAATCTTGAGTCCGATTCATCTAGGGTTGCTCCATTCAAAAATTCCAGAACTTCTTTCTCCATATCTTGGTCGCTCTGAAACAAGAAATTCTAATCCTGTCTCTTCTATTAGGGTTATCACGCTTTTGATCTCAGGTTCTGCGTCATCAAAAGCATGTCGCACGAGTTCATAACCTTCATTCACATTCTCTTCGAGCTTGGGCGCCATTAGGGTTGAAGAAATTTGAATCAGAGAAGAGAGGTGTCGACACACAGTTTGGACTCGAAACTTTGGTGAGCGTGTCGACAAACAATGGTGAAACCCTATTTATACCTTTCTAGAATTGAAGATGAAAGGGCGCGTCAAAATACTCAAATTGTGTCGACACTGTTGATAAGTGTCGACACAGACTTATAATGTCTCGAAAACTATGTGTCGACACAAGTATAGTCGACATAATATATGTGTCGACACTTGTTTATGTGTCGACACCGCTTAGCTCGACACTTAAATATCTCAGCTCGACGATTAGTCGACACCTTACTCGACGAATTCTAAGTAAAGCCTAAGTGTCGACAACACCCTGGATGTGTCGACACTACTATTATGTGTCGACACAAATTTTCTTAAGTGTCGACACAGACTGTCTAGATGTGTCGACACCAATTCTCTGAATGTCGACAACACTTTTCTGTGTCGACACAGATAAACAACTCTGTGTCGACACCATTTTACTTAACCAATTTTTGAAAACTTATCTAAGTTTATCATACCTAATTCAATTTTGAACCTATTGAATTTGGTTTCATCTAAGGGCTTAGTATACATGTCAGCTAGTTGATTATATGTATTTATATACTCTAGTGAGATATCTCCTTTTTCTACATGTTATCTTAGAAAATGGTATTTATTTCTATGTGCTTAGTCCTACTATGGGAGATAGGATTGTTTGTAATAGAAATAGCACTAGTAGAATCACAAAATAGAGGTGTTCTACTTACTTGTATACCATAGTATTCTAGCTGATGTTGTATCCATAGAAGTTGAGCACAGCAACTTCCTGCAGCAACATACTCTGATTCTGCTGTGGAGATAGCCACACTTGTTTGCTTCTTGCTACTCCATGATATCAGTCTTCCACCTAGGAATTGACAGGTACCTGTTGTACTTTTCCTATCTTCCTTGCAGCCTGTAAAATCTGCATCTGAATAACCTGTCAGTTCAAAGTCTCCATTTCTAGGGTACCAAAGGCCTAGATAAGGAGTGCCCTTAAGATATCTCAGTATTCTTTTGACTGCTGTCAAATAAGATTCTTTAGGGCAAGCTTGGTACCTAGCACAGACACATGTAGTATATATGATATCTGGTCTACTTGTAGTCAAATACAATAGGGAGTCAACTATCCCTCTATACAAAGTCTCATCTACAGGTTTCCCTGCATCATCTTTGCTAAGAGACATATTTGACCCCATAGGAGTTTTCATGGTACTGGATGATTTCATACCATACTTCCTTATCAACTCTAGAGTGAACTTAGACTGACATATGGATAAACCATTCTCAGTCTATCTAACTTGGAGACCCAAGAAAACTTAAGTTCCCCCATACTGCTCATTTCAAATTGTCCTTGCATTAGTTTTGCAAACTTTTTGGAAAGATAACTTTCAGTAGACCCAAATATGATGTCATCTACATATATTTGGACTAGTATGATCTTGCCTCTGGATTCCCTAAGGAATAGAGTCTTGTCTATTTCCCCCTTGTGAATTTATTCAATGAGGAAACTAGACAGGGTTTCATACCAAGCCCTAGGGGCTTGTTTTAACTCATACAAAGCCTTCCTAAGTCTATAGACATAATTAGGTCTAGTAGAATCAACAAAACCTGATGGCTGTTCCACATAGACTTCTTCCTTCAGATTGTCATTCAAAAAGGCTGACTTAACATCCATTTGGTATACTTTAAAACCCTTGATAGGTTGCATAGGCCAAAAATATCCTTATGCCTCCAGTCTGGCTACTGGAGCAAAGGTTTGATCAAAGTCAATACCTTCTTCCTGCCTATATCCTTAGCAACCAGTCTTGCTTTGTTCTTCACAATAACTCCATGTTCATCCATCTTGTTCCTAAAGATCCACTTGGTTCCAATTATGTTGTGGTCTTTTGGTTTAGGAACAAGCTCCCAGACTTTGCATCTCTTGAACTGATTCAGTTCCTCTTGCATAGCCTCAATCCAATGAGGGTCTAGGATGGATTCTTCAAATTTCTTTGGCTCAACTTGGGATAGAAAACTGGAGTAGAGTACTGAACTTAGATTTCTACTCCTTGTTTGTACCCCTTGACTTAGATCACCAATAATTTGATTGGCTGGATGATCTTTTAGATGTCTATTTGTGGAGGTAGCCTGTCTTCAGGTTGTACTCCTTCAGCTTCTTCAACTTGCTGCACTCCTTGGTCTTCTTCTGCATCAGGTGCATCTAGTACTCCCCCTGGACAACAGCCACTATCATCCACTTGCTGTCTTGCAGTAAAACTTCTTCAATAGTAAGCTTGTCCATCTTCTTAGTCACCTGTGGAACTGCAAATACTTCTAGACAATTCATTGTTAATGAGTCTAGCTTCATCAAATACTACATGTACTGATTCTTCTACAACTTGAGTAGTCAAGTTGTAGACCCTATAAGTCTTACTGTTGTTGTTGTACCCAACAAAGATCCCCTCTTGGGATTTGGCAGCAAACTTGGTTAAGTAAGACTTACCATTGTTAAGTATATAGCATTTACAACCAAAGATCCTGAAATAGGAAAGGTTTGGTTTTCTGCCTTTCACAATCTCATAGGGGGTCTTATTGTGACTTTTGGTGATAGTAGCAGTGTTTACTGCCTCAGCCCAGAAATATTCTGGGAGAGATGTATCACTTAATAGGGTTCTACCAGCCTCTATCAAGGTTCTATTTTTCCTTTCAGCAATGCATTTTGCTGAGGTGTTCTTAGTGAAGAAAATTCCTGAAATATCTCAAATTCTTCACATAGCTTTATCATACTGTCAGACTGGAATTCAGTACCATGGTCACTTCTTATTTTGACCACTGTACTGTCTAACTCATTCTGAATTTGTTTGACAAAACTATAGAAGATACTAGGTATTTCAGATTTCTGTCTAAGGAAGAACACCCAGGAAACTTTGAGTAGTCATCTACAACTACAAATGTATAGACCTTCCTACCTAGGCTGTGAACTGGCATAGGACCAAATAGATCCATATGCAAGAGGTATAAGCATCTCACAGCATCTTTGTTTTCAATGCTATTAAAGGTGGATCTAGTCTGCTTGCCTTTTGACAAGCTGAGCATATCTCATCTTTAATACACTAGCCTGAGGACCATTCCTCACTAACTCTTTGCTATAGAGTTGGCCAATTGTCTTGTAGTTAAGATGGGCTAGCCTCTTGTGCCATTTGACACAATGGAGAGACTGTCTCATCAGCTACAAGACACACATGAGAAATATTGTTCTCACACATAATGTCTAGATAATAGACATTTCTTTTCCTATAACCAGTCAGAATGACCTCTTGATCATTTGATCTCCTGATATGACAACCATCTTTGACAAATGAGATGTCATATCCTAAATCACTCAACTGACTTATATTAATGAGGTTGTGTTTCAAACCTTTAACATAAGCCACTTGAGTAATAGTTATAAGGTTGCTAGAAATGATACCAAAACCTTTGATGATTCCTTTTTCAGAACCACCAAATGTGACTTTAGGACCATCCTTGATTGGTGTGTAGTCCTTTAGCAATCCCCTAGTTCCTTCATGTGCCTGGAACATCCACTGTCCAAGTACCATATTGGGGCATGGTCACTTGGACTCACCTGCAAAACAGATTAGTTAACCTTAGAACCCAAAGAATTTCTTGGTCCTTGGTGCTGGTTAGTTTGCCTCTTAATAAAACTACCTAAGCTTTTCTAGCAGGTAGATTGCTACTCACTTTGGCACTTGAATTATGCCAACAGTCTATGGCAAAGTGGCCTATATTGGCACAACACCAGCACTCAAATCTGTTGTATCTTTGCTTAGGTACAACCCAGGCTGTTTTATCTACAGCAGGCTTGTTGAGTACTGGGGCTTTGCCTTTAGACTTGGACTTTACAGTCCTAGCAGGTTGTGTAAACCCTAATCCAGTTTTACCCTTTTGATGTACAAATTCATCTATCAAAGGTAAAATAGATTTTGGTTTAGAAAACCTTGTAATTTCTCTCTCCTTCTGAAGACTAATCTCCAGATTTCTGATTTGATCATTCTTGAATGTTATAGTCCCCATCTGAATAACAGTTATGTTCTTCAGCCTGGCTATTTCATTAGTTTTTGATCAAGCAACTTATCAAAATCTGTTGCAGCCATTTTGAGACTTGCAATCTCCTTAGCCTGACTCTTGGCCAAGGATTTGCTTTTCTTCAATGCTTGCAACACTACTCTATATTCATCAATTAATTGATGAATGTCTCCTTCAGATTCAGATTCACTCCCATCACTTGATGTGATGAATCTGATTCTGATCCAGCACTAGAAATTGAACTTGAGAAACAATTTTGTACCTGACTTGGTCCAGGCTGATCCTGGATTTGTCTCCTTCTATCAAGGCCATCAGTCCCTGGCACAGTTTGTCCTCTTGCTCATATATAGAGTTCATTAACTGGATCAACTCCTCTTCCTCTTCTTCAGCAAACAATCCAATGTAAGCTTCATCTTCTGAATCAGTTTCTGAAGAAGACATATCTGACAGACTTTTGTCCTTCTTTGCAACAAAGGACCTTTCCTTTTTGCCCTTGATTAGAGTCTTCTTCTTCTCAGTAGACTCTTTCCTTTTTTTCTGGACAGTCAGTAACAACATGTCCTTGTCTGTTACAACAATAACAGACAATCTTTGAAGATGTAGTTCTACTTGTCTTGGGCTTTCTCCTGTCATTCTTTGATGACTTTGTTAAGTGGATGGCTTAGACCTCCACTGTTTCTTCTTTAGGAACTTCTGAAAATGTCTTGTGAAAGCTGCAAAGTCCTCATCACTCTCACTGCTTTCAGAATTCTTACTTTCAGACTCATCTGTCTCAGTCTCAGTAACTTTTGGGGAGGAGATGGAGACTTATTTTTATATTTCTTATTAGCTTCTGTCTTGAATGTCACAGCTCTTTCTTTATGCTCAATTCTTGTAGTCTTCTCCTCCTCTTTCCTAACCATTAGCTGTATTTCATAGGATAACAGCTTTCCAAACAATGTGGAGGAGGAATGTCTGCTAACTTGGTCATTTCCCTTATGACACAAATCTTAGTATCTCAGTCTTTAGTTAGGGATCTCAAGAACTTATCATTCAGCTCATAATTGCTGAATTCTCTTCCATAGGACATTAGCTCATTAACTATCTTATAGAATTTCTTGTAGCACTCAGTTATGCTATCAGACCTTCCTTGTCTGAAGCTCTCATATTCTTGGTTTAACAAAGACTTTTGTCCTGTCTAACTTTTTCAGAACCCTCCATGTACACTATCAGAGTATCCCACATCTCCTTTGATGTTTTACAGTGTATCAAGTTCTGAAATGTAACATCATCTATGGCACTACTATTATATTCTGGACCCTTTGTCCATGGTGGCCAGAATAATCTCATCCTTGGTCATTTCAGAAAAGTCTTTGGAGTTCTCTGATTTGCATCCAACACAGATACCTCATTGGCACATATGGCCCTTCTTTACTGTGCTATAGATTCTAAGGTCAGAGGCTTCCATAAATAACCTAACCTTTCTTTCCAGATGCCAAAGATCTCTTTTCTACAAATTGGCAACTTCACGGATCCAAGTTTTTGATGATTCTCTGTGGAACCCATTTTCTTGATTTTCTTGATTCTGCACTTCATTATACTGAATCTGCCAACAGGATCTACTCAGACAGTTATGTCCTTTTTGAGAAACCTGGCTCTGATACCACTTGAAAGAAATTGTACCCTATCACCTAGAGGGGGGGGGGGGTGAATAGGTGACCTTATCTTTTTAAAATTTTAGGCAGATTATATCACAGATTTATAAATAATTCTTCACAGCAATTCAGCACTACAATCACAGAATCACACACACAGAGTACACACAGTTTTATAGTGGTTCCCCAAGGTCTGGGTACATCCACTTTCCCCCTTCGCCTATCTAGTAGTTTACTAGATTCGGCCAAACTCCTCCACTATTCCTCAGATCCTCAGATCTTACACTCAGAACCCCAACCAGGTCCTACAGCTCAGAGTGATCCCACTCCTACAACTCAGGCTCAACAGCCCTACCACTCAGTATTCACAAAGACCTACACTCAGCCACAAGGCCTATACTCAGAGAAATGAATCTCCTACACTCAGGCACACAGGCCCTACCACTCAGCCTTTATAATTTCAGGCTTACAACTCAGATCTCTAAGGATCCTACAATAAATTAAGAATACAATGTAATAACCTCAACTCAGAATAAGAGAGAAGAGTTGACAAGTTTCTTGATGAGTTCTTGGAAGAACTCTGCTGAGATTAACCTCCCTTGGCTTCCTTCAAAGCTTCTTGAATGTAGAACACAGTAGGGTTGATTCTCTATGTAGCTGATCTTCAATCACTGCAACTTAAGTATCAGATCTCAATCTGAAACCTTCTTCACAGCCTGGTTCAACAGTGTCTTCTTGGAAGGAGCTCTCTCTCTCTCCAGCTACTTAGATCTTCACTTGACTTGATTCTTCAATGAAGTGCTTGATCTTCTTCTCAATCTTCTTTGATGTGTTGTTCATCTTCTGCTGTTGACAGAATAAGCCTTTATATAGGCCTTCTTCATGGTGACCGGCTGAACCGGTTCTAACAGCTTTCTGACAACTCTAACAGTTGCAGTAGACCGGCTGGAATGACAGCTGTCATGTCATCCAGTCACTTCTTGAAATATCTGTAACTGTCTGAAAGTGTCGAGACAGTCTGTCTTTAAGTGTCGACACTTATAGACTAAGTGTCGACACAAGTTGACTAAGTGTCGACACTAGCTTTCATGGTGTCGACACAACTCCTTGTGTTGTAGAATCTGCTTCTCGACACTGCTACTTCAACATGTGTCGACATGATAATGTGTGTCGACACAACTCCTTGTTCTTCAGTACTTTGTTAATTTCTTATAAGTGTCGACACAACTCCTTTGTGTCGACACATCTTCTTGTGTTGAACTTGTTAAGTGTCGACACACATCTTCTTGATGTAGACACATGCCTTCTGTGTTGATACTTTGCTGAGTGTCGACACATCTGCTTGGTGTCGACACTTGTACTTAGACTTCATTGAAATTTGCTGAGTGTCGACACAGCTCCTTGTGTCGACACTTTCTTCATGTGTTGAGACTTTTGTTGTGTGTCGACACATCTCCTTTGTGTCGACACTTGTACTTAGAACTTGTTGAACTTCTACTGAGTGTCGACACTGCCTCCAAATGTCGACACTTTCTGATGTCGACAAAGTTCCTCTGGGTGTCGACACTACTTTTAAGTGTCGACACTGCTTCTATGGACATTTCTTCATTGAGTGTCGACACAGCCTGTATGTGTTGACACTTTCCTTCTGGTGTCGACTCTGCATTCCTGGTGTCGACATAATTACTCCAAGTGTCGACACTGCTTCTCTGGATGTCGACACAAATCTTCTTAAGTGTCGACACTTTTCTTCTGGTTGTCGACACATAGACTTAGAAACTTTTCAGCTTTCCCTGCAAATACTTAACTTGCACAAGGTAACTCAAAATACATCAAATACATTTTGATGTATATCATTGAGTAGGGTGAGGCTTCTTCAAATCAGGTACATTTGTTCCAATGTACCCAACAGGTCGTACCTGTGAATGAGTAACAGGAAGTACTGGTGTGACCAGGAAAGGCCTTTGTGATGCTTGACGTCGTAGGGTGTCCACCTGTGAAGAGAGTAACAGGAAGTACTGGCGTGCCCAGGAAGGACCCTGACATTTATGATATTGCGGTGTCGTACCTGTGAATGAGTAACAGGAAGTACTGGGGTGCCCAGGAAAGACCCGCTGATGTTGTAAGATGAATGGGTGTAAGAGAAATACCCAGGCTGAATGCCAAGAATAGGATGGTGAGACCAACGCGCGCCTTTGATTAAGCCGCGAGTACGCCGTACTCGATGAAGGCAAGGCGATTTGAGCAACGGGGGGTGGAGGATCCACCCTGCGTTATGTCCGTCTGACGTGGACCAGAAGGTGTGGTCTATTGGAGCGCATAGCAAGAGTCTTAGGCATGCGCTCCATGACACAATGGGGGCTACGGGCCATCCCGGTGTAGTAAGACTAGAACTCTGGCTGCACGCCATGAAGTAAATGCTCAAGAGAATTTCCGTTGGGTTGTGACCCTGATACAGTGGTGGGCAAGTACTTTGCCAGAACACCAAGAATATGCCCTGAGTGCATAGACCGTTGGGCCGGGTGGTGAACGGTTGTGATGGCATGTGTGCATGAAAGCACATTATATGAGATATATTTCTATGCTTGTGATATGATATGCCGCAGGGAAGATTACTGCTGCCCGAGGAAAAGGGGTAGGGTCGTTATAATTTGGTCAGCTGGACGCTGACCGTTGCTTCTGGTTGCCACCGTTGGGTGGATTGTCCCTGTACAGGTGCTGGAGAGCCAAGCGGGACGCATAGAGGTTGAGATCCTTGCTGTTTTGCTGCTGCTACTGCTAGCCCTCGAAGGCTATTTGGAAATGCTTGTTATGTTTTCTTTTATTGTGGCCGGCCTGCGCGCCAATATTTTTAGGCCACTGTTTGAATCCATGTAAGGCCATAAGGCCAACTTTTGTACGGTTGTAAGACATTCCTATAAAGATAAAACAACGTGAAGTTGTGTTATATGTTGGACATGCACTTGTGGAGTTCACGGATTAGTATACGCTTCGCTAGAATGAAATGTGTTAAGGTGCGCTGCGCTATTCTGGTATCACTCTGTAGCTTCATCGTCTGTTTTGTGGTATATGTTGTGGGGCCCCGGTCGTACCTTCTAGGATATATCATATGAACGGATGGGGTTGTTACATTTTTGGTATCAGCTGTCTTGGTCTTTTCCTCTCGAAGTCGTGGTCGACTTCTTTTGTGGGGTGGCGAGCACGTGTATGTTCAATCCACGGTTTTATGAGTGAACTCCTGAATGTCCATGATATGAATGCAAATTTGTGTATTTGAGGAACCTGTGTGTTCCTATTTTGTTTGTTTGCTTGTGTATGGCCGCTAATGTGTGTGTCTTGTCCACCTTTAGGTGACACAGAGTGGAGCTGGGCAGTCAGAGCCCCAGCATTCTGATGAAAGTACGACACCAGTCGCGGCGCCTACACCTCCACCGTCTGCGGAACATGTGTGTTTAGTTACTGAGGCTTTATTTACCATGATCCAAGGCCGGCCACTTGGGCAGGAGCAACCGGCTGTGAGGCCAGAATAGGTGGCGGCAAGGCTTGAACCTGTAATGGATGTGGCTCCTCGAGCGGCTGAGAAGCAGCTGACGCGGTTTATGAGTTTCCACCCACCTACGTTTTCGGGAGCGGGAACTCCTATGCAGGCTGAGGATTGGTTATCGTGCGTCAAGCGAGTCATGACGGCGATTGGAACGGCGGAGCATCAGAAAGTCACCTTAGCTACCTTCTTGCTTGAAGGAGAAGCTAGATTGTGGTGGGATGATATGGAGTTGCATCACTTGGCGGGTCGTCCCTTAACTCAAGTATCGATGGAAGAATTCTCCCGACTCTTCCTAGCGAAACACCTTCCTGCGGCGCAACGGATTGCCATGGAGAATGAATTCCAAAGGCTGACCCAAGATGACGGCAGTGTTGACGCGTACCTGCATGAGTTTACTCGCTTAGGGCGGTATGCGGGTTCTATTTTTGTTGATGAGCAGAGGAAGACAAATCGGTTCTATGAAGGACTGAGGGACGAGTTGAGGTTCCTGGTGTCTAGTTCTGTGAACCAAGGCTTCCAGGCGTTGGTTGACACTGCGAGTGCGCTGGAAAAGGATATGAAGAGGGTGCAGGGGAAGAGAGCTTTGGCTGTGACGCAACCGGAGTGGAAGGTGCCCCGATCTGGGAAACCATTTTATAAGAAGAAATGGGGCAAGAAGTCCAAGACAAGTGGACAAGCTCCTTCATCAGTTGCATCGGGAGCAACGTCGGGGGCTACCTCAAAGCCGGATACTCGTATATGCTATAATTGTGGCCGGGTGGGGCATATTGCTCGAGATTGTCGGGTACCGCCAAAGAGTGAAAATAAGGCGGGAGCGTCTTATGCAGAAAAAAGGAAAGGCGGTGGTGGATTCCTCTGCCTCTCAGGCGCAACCTCGGGTCTACAATCTTGGCCTGCAGGAGGCCATCAAGCAGAGTGACGTCGTCACAGGTATGAGTTTAGTTTTGCATATGTATTGCTTGTATGTTTTGCTTAGTGCATATGTATTATTTGGTTGTGTGTGTGACATGATTGTCACAGGCTTTGTGATGATTCGGGACACGTTGGCGCGAGCACTGTTTGATACGGGTGCGTCACATTCTTTTCTGTCTAGCGAGTTTATAACGCAGCTTGGGATACCTAGTCGTGCAAAGACAGATAGCGTCAGAGTGGTGTTGCCGAATGGCTGTTGGATGCTTGCGAATCAAGCTTACGATGTGGCGGTCCAAATAGGAAGTCAGGATTTCAGGTTAACTGCTTCTGTATTGCTGATATCGGAATTCGACGTGATTTTTGGGATGGAATGGCTTGCGGAGCAGCATGCCGTGATTGATTGCTAGTACAAAGAAATCACGTTGGGCCAGAATACCGAACAGGAGACGAAGTTCGCGGGTATGTGCGGAGTGGGCGGGACGTTGATGTCTGCACTCCAGGTAGTCAAGGCTGTTCAGAAGGGTGCGGAGTGTTATTTCACACTGATTCAGGCTGTTGTGCCTAAGGCCGGGGTGTGCGAGGTTCCGATTGTGGCAGAATTTACAGATGTGTTTCCCACGGATCTCCCTGTGCTACCACCCCAGCGGGAGATTGACTTCACGATCGAGTTGGTGGCAGGTGCAAACATGTGGCCCGCTCGCCATATCGCATCGCGCCAAAAGAGATGGCTGAGTTGAAGGTCCAATTACAAGAATTATTGGAGCAAGGTTATATACGCCCAAGCATGTCACCTTGGAGTGCGCATGTACTTTTTGTAAAAAAGAAAGATGGTGGGTTGCGGTTATGTATTGACTACCGTGAACTGAATAAGCTGACCGAGAAGAATAATTATCTGATACGTCGGATTGATGAGTTATTCCATCAGATGGTGGGCTCGACCGTCTATTCGAAGTTGGACCTGAAGTCTGGTTATTACCAGTTAAGAATTCGAGAAGGTGACATTCCCAAAACCGCATTTGGAACGCGTTACGGGCACTATGAGTTCACAGTCATGCCATTTGGATTGTGTAATGCGCCCTCAATGTTTATGGATTTGATGCACCGCACGTTCCGAGAGTACCCGGATCTGTTTGTGATAGTGTTCATTGATGACATCCTGGTGTACTCGAAGTCGAAAGCTGAGCATGAGACTCACTTGTGGTTGGTGTTGCATACGTTGAGGCAAAAGCAGCTCTATGTCAAGTTCTCGAAGTGCGAGTTTTGGCTATCGTCGGGGCTTTTCTGGGTCATGTGGTGAGTGGAGCGGGCATTGCAGTGGATCCAGTAAAGATCAGGGCCATCGAGGAGTGACCGGTATTATCTTCAGTGCCGAGGTCAGGAGTTTCCTTGGACTTGCGGGCTACTACCGAAGATTTGTTGAAAACTTCTCGCGGATTGCTTTGCCGCTAACCACGCTGACGCGAAAAGATCAGAAGTTCATTTGGACGCCAGAGTGCGCGCGAGCTTTTGAAGAGCTGAAGGTTCGGATGACCACGGCGCCGGTGTTGTCTTCGCCAAGTGGGACCGATGGATTTGTGATTTATAGTGATGCCTCAGGGAGCGGCTTAGGCTGCGTTCTTCTGCAATATGGAAAGGTAATTGCTTATGGCTCACACCAGCTAAAGGTGCACGAGCGAAATTATCCCGTCCATGATTTGGAATTAGCGGCGGTGATTTTTGCACTAAAGTTGTGGCGACACTACCTTTATGGAGTGAAGGTGGAGATCTATACAGATCATAAGAGCCTAAAGTACTTATTGGAGCAGAAAGACTTGAACATGCAACAACGAAGGTGGTTGGAGTTCCTTTGGGGACTACACTTTTGAAATTCACTATACTCCCGGGAAAGGGAATGTTGTCGCGGATACCTTGAGTCGGAGGGTTCCGGCTAGAGCGAATTGGTTACAAAGACATGATGAACATCTTATCCAGGAACTGGAAGCGTTAGAGATATATTGTGTTGACAAAAATGCCACTGCCAATGCATGTTTGAACTGGATGGAGGTGCAATGTGACCTTGCGGACCGAGTTCGACGGGCAACGGAGTTGGATGAAGACCTCTTACGTTATGTTAACGAAGGGCTAGAAGGCAAATTCTCCTGGAATGACGGTCTTCTGCGAAAAGAGGGCCGTTTGTGCGTCCCGAATGTGGGTAAATTGAGGGAAGAATTGATGTATGAAGTGCATTATACAAAGAGTTCCATTCACCCCGGGAGCACAAAGATGTTCAATGATATGAAAAAGTTATTCTGGTGGCCAGGGCTCAAGAGAGATGTTGCCCTTTATGTGGCCAAATGCCAAACATGTGCGATGGTGAAGGCGGAATGCCAAAAGCCGGGCGATTATTTGAAGTCGCTGCCGATCCCAGAGTGAAAAATTTGATGATATTTCCATGGATTTTGTGCACGGGTTGCCGAGATCGCAGCGAGGGAATGATTCCATTTGGGTGATTGTTGACCGGCTAAC
The DNA here is from genome assembly GCA_039583875.1 of Platanthera guangdongensis. Lineage (NCBI taxonomy): Eukaryota > Viridiplantae > Streptophyta > Magnoliopsida > Asparagales > Orchidaceae > Platanthera > Platanthera guangdongensis. The sequence continues at coordinate 157,298,588 of CM077155.1, read as the reverse complement.
GAAAGTGACATATTTTCTCCCAAACAGGCAGGACGATTCGGTCAAAAGTTTGGCAAAATTGTATGTTGACCAGATTGTACGGCTTCACGGTGTTCCTTGGAGCATCGTCAGTGATCGAGATGGGCGATTCACGTCAAATGATTGGAGACTAGTTCACCGACTGTTGGGCATGAAGTTGACTTTCAGTACGACCTTTCATCCCCAAACGGATGGACAAACTGAACGTACCAACAGAACGATGGAGGACATGCTCAGGATGTGCGCCCTTGACTTCGGAAAGAGATGGGAAGATCATCTCTTTATGGTGGAGTTTGCGTATAATAACAGCTACCAGGCGAGTATCGGGATGACACCATATGAAGCGCTATATGGAAGGAAATGTAGTACTCCCTTGGCTTGGGTAGAAGCGGGCAAAGCTCGAATTTATCAACCAAATGAAGTTGATGAAGCAAACTCAACCATAGGGACTATTCGAGAGAAACTACTTATTGCTTAAGATAGACAAGCTAAGTACTACAATGCCAAGCATTGAAACGTGGAATTTGCGGTTGGCGATTGGGTCTACTTGAAGATCAAACCCTTCAAAGGTGTCTCTAGAATTCGACGGTTGAAAAAGTTGAGTCCAAGATATTTGGGTCCCTTTGAAGTGGTTGAGCGCGTCGGAGAAGCGGCTTATCGACTAGCTCTGTCGGCAGACTTGGGTGCATTACATGATGTATTTCACATCTCGGTGCTTCGGAAGGCCGTTAAAGATCCAGCCCAAGTGATCGCGGATGATCGTGTACCGGTAGAGTATGGGATAACAACGAGAGTTAGACCCATTCAGATCGAGGACCGAGCCGAGAAACAGTTTCGGAACAAGACGGTCGGCATGGTTAAAATCCGGTGGGACAACTGCGGCCGTGAAGAACTTATATGGGAGCGAGAGCAAACCATGCGAGAAGAGTTTCCCGAGCTGTTTCTATAATCCGTGAAAAGAATTGTGTTGTAACATAAAACTTTTAATGTTATAACGTTTTGGTTGCTGATTTCTGGTTGCCTACCTGTATACTAATTTCGAGGATGAAATTTTTGTAGGAGGGGAGGGTTGTAATAGCCCAAGTTTTTATCAGCAGGCCAATTTTCGGGTGACACGGCCTAGGACACGGGCGTGTCCCAGGCCGTGTCCTCGTGCGTCGAGTGTCGAGAGGAACAGTCGACGAATGGTCGACAAAATTTGGTCGACTCTGGACACGCCTTATGACACGGGCGTGTCACAGGGCGTGTCAGTGCGCTCGATGAAAGTTGCTCGACGATCGTCGAGTGTCGAGTGTCGAGATGTCGACAAGTGAACACGGCCTGTGACACGGGCGTGTCACAGGGCGTGTCCCTTTGGTTCGACGAACGCAGCCCGCTGAATTTTGAGCTGGGCCATCTCGAGTGTCGTGTATGGGCACACGGCATTAGACACGGGCGTGTCACAAGCTGTGTGAGTCTCGGGTGATTTTGGGAGTTTTTTAGCTTGATGAACATGGCCACAGACACGTATGTGTCAGGAGGCGTGTTGGGTGACACGTCCAATGGCACGGGCGTGTCATATGGGCGTGTCACTGGTTTGGATAAGTCGGTTGAGCACGCTTGAGTCACACGGCCTGGGACACGGGCGTGTCACAGGCCGTGTCAGGCAAAAATCAGGTTTTCTAGCAAATTTGTGGTTTTCCATTCCTTCAGCCTGGATCTAAGGGCTGAGAGGCCTCCCTATTTCCTTAAGGCCGTGAATGAGAAGAGCAATCTCATTTCTTATTTGGTCTTCTCTTTCTTCACTTCTAGAGAGAGAAAGAGAGAGAGGGAGAAGGAGGAGGAGGAAAGGGGGCTGATCACCGGTGGTGCTGCGGTTTACCGACTAGAGATCCGAGGCCGACGTTGCGGCGGAAAAGCTCTTGTGAGTCGTTCAAGCCAACTTTAAGTTTACTGAACCAAAGCGGTCTTCAAGGGTAATGACTTTTCTTCCTAGCCATGTGAAGGCTTCCTTTTGGCATATGTTTGTGATTACCCCACCAAGAGGTAGCTGATTTTGGGAGTCTTTTGGTGGATGCATGAAATCCCCTTTTATTGGCATATAGATCCGGAAATGGAGTACGGAATAGGCATGATGTATGAAGCCCATCTGGACAGGTTAGTCTGGATTGGTGATGCTGCATACGAATCGGAGAAGACTCCATGATAAACGTGTAGTTTAAGGAGTCAACGGGTTATGCCTGTGAAGAGTAGTAGCAGGAAGTACTGGAGTGGTAGTCCAAGAACATATCCGTGTCATGCTTGTGCTATTGGATCGTACCTGTGAATGAGTAACAGGAAGTACTGGTGTGACCAGGAAAGACCCTTTGTGATGCTTGACGTCGTAGGGTGTCCACCTGTGAAGAGAGTAACAGGAAGTACTGGCGTGCCCAGAAAGACCTCTAACATTTGTGATATTGCGGTGTCGTACCTGTGAACGAGTAACAGAAGTACTGGGGTGCCAGGAAAGACCCGCTGATGTTGTAAGATGAATGGGTGTAAGAGAAATACCCAGGCTGAATGCCAAGAACAGGATTGGTGAGACCGACCCGCGCCTTTGATTAAGCCGCGAGTACGCCATACTCGGTGAAGGCAAGGCGATTTGAGCAACGGGGGGTGGAGGATCCAACCTGCGTTATGTCCGTCCGACGTGGACCAGAAGGTGTGGTCTGTTGGAGTGCATAGCAAGAGTCTTAGGCCTGCGTGTCGTGACACAATGGGGGGCTACGGGCCATCCCGTGTAGTAAGACTAGAACTCCGGCTGCACACCATGGAGTAAATGCTCAAGAGAATTTCCGTTGGGTTGTGACCCTGATACGGTGGTGGTCAAGTGCTTTGCCAGAACACTAAGAATATGCCCTGAGTGCACGGACCGTTGGGCCGGATGGCGAACGGGTGTGATGGCATGTGTGCGTGAAAGCACATTATATGAGATATATTGTCATGCTTGTGAAATGATATGCCTGCAAGGAAGATTACTGCTGCCCCGAGAAAAGGGGTAGGGTCGTTATAATTTGGTCAGCTGAACGCTGACCGTTGCTTCTATTTGTCACCGTTGGGTGGATTGTCCATGTACCGGTGCTGGAGAGCCAAGCGGGATGCATAAAGGTTGAGATCCTTGTTGTTGCTGCTGCTGCTACTGCTAGCCCTCGAAGGCTATTTCGAAATGCTTGTTATGTTTTCTTTTATTGTGGCAGGCCTGCGCGCCAATATTTTTAGGCCACTGTTTGAAGCCATGTAAGGCCATAAGGCCAACTTTTGTACGTTATAAGACATTCCTATTAAGATATAAACAATGTGGAGTTGTGTTATATGTTGGACATGCACTTGTGGAGTTCACGGATTAGTATAGGATTCCGCTAGAATGAAATGTGTTAAGGTGCGCTGCGCTACTCTGGTATCACTCTGTAGCTTTATTGTCTGTTTTGTGGTATATGTTGTGGGTCCCCGACCGGACCTTCTAGGATATATCATATTAACGGATGGGGTTGTTACAAATGGCTTGGTGGGCTTTTGTCTTGGGCTTGAAAGAGGAAAGAGAGGGAAGTGGGGTGGGTTTGAGTTGGTGGGCCTCCACTTGCCCTAAGGTCCATGCCTTTGCTGATTTGGAAAGCCCAAGCGGTGAGGTTAATCTCACAATGAGAGGAGGTGGGTTCCTCTTTGAAGAAAAATCCAAAATATTGGCTTTTAGTAGGGTTTGACCAAAGTCAACCCTAAGGTGGGTCCCCCATACTGGTCAAAGTCCAAGTGGGTTTAAGAGATCGTGGTCGGGCCAAAGTTGCGGTGTCATGTTATAATTTGTGTGCGCACGCTTTTCGGTGCACGATCATGCTCAATTTGACTTAGAGTTGATCATGCATCATCGAAATTGTCTGGGACGACTTCTGTTGACTTCGTATTGACTATACGGGTCTAGAGTCTCTGACTGGGGTCGAATCGGAGTTTGTTTTGGTCCTTTTAGGGTTCAGCACGCGTTTAAAACTAAGGACCATGTTAGTTGCAGCCTTCTGCTTGCTAACAGTTTCTAAAGCGTGTCGAGTCCTATTTTCATCCTCAATGTGAATAAATTGCTTGAGGTCATTAAGACCAACCTGCATCTTCTTGCGGTACATTTCAGCTTTAAAGTTGTACCACGTAGAGGGAAGCTTATAAATGATTGTGACAGCAACAAAGCTGTCTGGCAGGAAGATATTCTCACTATGTAAAGAATCTACTAAAGCTTCAAAATCTGATACCTGAGGCAGAATCACCTTCTCCTCGCCGAACATGAAGGAATGGAATTTTTCCACCATGTGCGCCTTAGATAAATCCTCCTCTTTCTTGAAGTGCTCCTCCAGTGCCTCCCAGATTTCTTGGCAGTCTTCATCTTAATATACGTCTTCACCAGGCTTGAGGACAGATAATTCAGCAAGTAGTCGCGGCAGAAGTCCTCATCATGGACCCACTGAGCTTCGTCATCAGTCCTAGAAAATTCAGCACGGTCATACTGAACTGTGTAAAACACGTTCAGACACTTCATCCCAAACTGAGTATTCAGCTTCTGGTCATTAAATTCGGTCGCTGTGAATTTCTCTAACTTGGGCTTTTGTCTTGGGCTTGAAAGAGGAAAGAGAGGGAAGTGGGGTGGGTTTGAGTTGGCGGGCTTCCACTTGCCCTAAGGTCCATGCCTTTACTGATTTGGAAAGCCCAAGGGTGAGGTTAATCTCACCATGAGAGGTGGTGGGCTCCTCTTTGAAGAAAAATCCAAAATATTGGCTTTTAGTAGGGTTTGACCAAAGTCAACCCTAGGGTGGGTCCCCCATGCTGGTCAAAGTCCAAGTGGGTTTAAGACATCGGGGTCGGGTCAAAGTTGCGATGTCATGTTATAATTTGTGTGCGCACTCTTTTCGGTGCACGATCTCGCTCGATTTGACTTAGAGTTGACCATTCGTCATCGAAATTGTCCGGGACGACTTTGTATTGACTATACGGGTCTAGAGTCACTAACTGGGTCAAATAGAAGTTTGTTTAGTAAAAGTCCAAAATCAGCGCTTCATGACGCACTAAATTGATCAAAATTTATATATTCATCGTTAGACCTTAGATTGTGACGTAACGAGTTCCGACGTGCTCGTATTGTCTATACGAGACCATAGGAACTGACAGAACTCAAATCGGAGTTCTCTAGATCGATATTCAAAAACTTATCTTTGCGACGTTTTACGAGGGATGGTCATATCCACTACATGACCTCGGGGGTCCAACGGAACGAGTTCTGATGTGTTTATATTATATATACGATGCCACGAGAACTGATATAACTTAAGTCAGAGTTTTCTAGCTCCACATCCTGCTTAGGGTTCCCTTTTACCAGGTCATGGGTAGGATTCGGGTCACTTTTTTTGGGCCTACTAGGGCTCTGGTGGCCCAATAAAAATATGGATGTCACAGCAGTGTTGCATTCCCCACCTTCAAGACGTCAGTTGTCTCATCATTTGCAACTATGACAGACTTTTTCACAGTAGTGAGTCATGTCATAAGATCAGCATTGTTGCAAACGTGGGACGTCGCCCCCGAATCCAAGTACCACTCCATGCTGGCATTAGCATTTTCGACCATCGCAAAAAAAATTGGTGGACTCAGCTAGGCTAAACATATTGGCTTGGTTGTCATCCTGTGGTGCTTTGGTTCTTTCCCGTTTAGGGAGTCTGCAATCAGATGCGTTGTGCCCCCACTTGTTGCATTTAAAACACTTGCCATTAAACTTTTTAGTGTGTTTGTTAGGGCCTGCAACTTGGGAGACACCATGAGAGGGTTTGGTCCTTTTATGGTTCGGCACGCATTTAGAACTAAGGACCATGTTAGCTGCAGCCTTCTGCTTGCTAACAGTTTCTAAAGCGTGTCGAGTCCTATTTTCATCCTCAATGTGAATAAATTGCTTGAGGTCATTAAGACCAACTTGCATCTTCTTGCAGTACATTTTAGTTTTAAAGTTATACCACGTAGAGGGAAGCTTATAAATGATTGTGCCAGCAACAAAGTTGTCTGGCAGGGAGATATTCTCACTATGTAAAGAATCTACGAAAGCTTCAAAATCTGATACCTGCGGGAGAATCGCTTTCTCCTCGTCGAACATGAAAGAATGGAATTTGTCCACCAGGTGCGCCTTGGACAGATCCTCTTCTTTCTTGAAGTGCTCTTCCAGTGCCTCCCAGATTTCCTTGGCAGTCTTCATCTTAATGTACGTCTTCACCAGGCTGAGGACAGACAATTCAGCAGGTAGTCGCGGTAGAAGTACTCATCGTGGACCCACTAAGCTTCGTCATCAGTCCCAGAAACTTCAGCATGATCAGACTGACCTGTGTAAAACACGTTCAGATACTTCATCTCAAACTGAGTATTCAGTTTACAGTCATTAAATTCGATCGTCGTGAATTTCTCCAACTTGATCATGGGAACCAGAGAGAAAAATTGTTTCCTTCATCATCTTGAGGTCACTTGACATAGAAAAATTACTTCAAAGGTTGGAACATCAAAAGGTCTGAACAGTGCTGCCTCTTCCTCAAAACAGGCGTTGTAGGTGGACACTCTTGGGATCCAAAACTGCATGCGGGTAGCCAAATTTCTCCACCGACGGTGAAGATACAGGAACGCTGAGACATCAAGCAGTTTTGTTTCTTTCCACCCTATTCAGATCGGCGACGACCAAACAACTTTACCACCTGGGGCGTTCTCTTGCCTGTCAGTCGAACCCAAGGACTAGACTCTAGGCAAGGGAGGAAGGGAAAAAAATGGGGACGGGATAATTTCTCCCGCTCTGATCGGGCGCTAAAACAGGGAGACAGAGGACGACGACCAAAATCCCGACTCTGGCGGCCACGACAGACCTAGACGAAGCCCTACATCCAAAACAGAGACTACATGATCTCTTATTCCTTCATGATCGTTTCCAGCAGCGGTGAAGTCGCTGGATAGATCGCGGCGTACAGGATCGATTTCGACTTTAGCGGAGGTGCTATACGATTTCTTCGTTTCTCTAGGCGGCGAGATTCCGAACACGAACAAGTATCGACAACGGAAAAACTCCAGGCGTTCACTCCTTCTCCAGTGTGAAAAATTAAACCGACAGAGAGGAAGGAGGCGGTTACTGGATGCCGGATCCCGAGAGCAATGTCCTTCCCTTTCCGATCGATCACTGACGATAATCGATGTGATTTTTCTCTCGCGAAATTCGAGTGGTTACGGGAGAGAAGAAGCGAGAACGTGATGCGTGAGCGACAAGGGCATAAACTTCGAGAATGTAATCGTCGCTCGAAGCATCCGGATGGGGATCTAAGTGGAATCCCCTACCTGTTGTCCCTAGGTGGGTATAAATAGACAAGCACAAGGAGTTTCTACGAGTATCGAATCTACACGTCTCTGAACTGACTCATTATGCCTCCGAACCCGTTATTCGTCCAAATATACATCTTGCGCAGCAGCGGCCGACGGGAAGCTGTCCAGCAAGCCCCGTGGCCATGCGCGCGCAGGCAGGGGCGGAACAACCTTAAGACACGGTCGGGCACGTGACCGACCGTGTTTATCGTGAAATCACGCCAGGGTATTGATTTTGTTCCCATTTCTAGCGAAATTCAAGCGAAGTGCGGCGACTGGCGAGCGGGAGCGGCGAGTGGCTGCCGGAGAGCAAACCTCCTGTGCGACGTCGGCGATTCAGCGTGATTGCATGATCCCTTTGTTTCTGCGTCTCCGCAATATCTGGAGCCTAGCGCCTGGCAGCATCAACGCCCGACGCTGTCCAGACTGCCGACACTGCCCTAATCCGATTACAGGTAAATTCTAATTGTTGATTTCTTATGCTAAATGAAATTTTCCAGTCACTCTTTCCTGCAATGGCGTTTAGAGAGGAAACCAGCAAGAAATGAGGAAGAAGTTACTTGATAGCTCCAAGAAAACTCCTGCAGCAACAGGACTCAAAACAGGATAATGTCTAATTTCTTTCCAAAAATCCAAAAGTTCCCTCCGACCAGCAAGATATGTATTAGTTTTTGATGGCATGCTAGGATTAAAGTGGATCACTTTCTGATGGCCTGCTAGGATTAGTATCAGTTTTTAATTGACACTGCAACATGCTTTTGTTTTTCATCCTTGTTTTTTTTTGTAAATATGTGCAGGGAGATGATTTAGATTCTGTCTTCCATAGCGTTTCTGGCTTTTCAAATAGGAGAGACAACCAGGAAGCATTGTTTGTGTTAACCCAGAAATCGGCGATCCTTCCCAAGATGGCCAGCTGGCTCATCGTGACCCTTAGATTATCCCTTTCGATCGCGATGGGTCCCAGCGTAGGCGGACAGCCTTCCCTATCCGCCTAGGTCTCCTAGCAACCGCGTGCCCTGCGGGACGGCGAGCTATTCCCATGGCTCACCCTCGCGGGACATGCGGTTAGGTCCGCTAATCGTGCAGTCTTTTCCTTGCAGGAGTCCGCCAACAGCAGTACCAGTAGCGGCCTCCTATTTCTCTCAAGGGGCGGTGGTCTCCTACCGCCGCCTGCCGAGGACGCCCGCCAGGGGCGACCTCCCTGCTGCCCGAGGGGCGGCGGCCTCCTGCCGCCGTCCGCCGAGGCCGCCCACCCCGGGCGGCCTCTGCCCGTCAGCCGGGCGGACTCCACCCGGAGTCCGCCCAGGCCGCCCGCAAGGGGGCGGCCAGGCCCCGCCGGGCGGACTCCCCCGGAGTCCGCCCAGGCCGCCCGCTAGGGGGCGGCCCCGGCTCCAGCCGGGCGGACTCCACCCGGAGTCCGCCCAGGCCGCCCGCTAGGGGGCGGCCCCGGCTCCAGCCGGGCGGACTCCACCCGGAGTCCGCCCAGGCCGCCCGCTAGGGGGCGGCCCCGGCTCCAGCCGGGCGGACTCCACCCGAGTCCGCCCAGGCCGCCCGCTAGGGGGCGGCCCCGGCTCCAGCCGGGCGGACTCCACCCGGAGTCCGCCCAGGCCGCCCGCTAGGGGGCGGCCCCGGCTCCAGCCGGGCGGACTCCACCCGGAGTCCGCCCAGGCCGCCCGCTAGGGGGCGGCCCCGGCTCCTGCCGGGCGGACTCCACCCGGAGTCCGCCCAGGCCGCCCGCTAGGGGGCGGCCCCGGCTCCTGCCGGGCGGACTCCCCCTGGAGTCCGCCCAGGCCGCCCGCTAGGGGGCGGCCCCGGCTCCTGCCGGGCGGACTCCCCCTGGAGTCCGCCCAGGCCGCCCGCTAGGGGGCGGCCCCGGCTCCTGCCGGGCGGACTCCACCCGGAGTCCGCCCAGGCCGCCCGCTAGGGGGCGGCCCCGGCTCCAGCCGGGCGGACTCCACCGGAGTCCGCCCAGGCCGCCCGCTAGGGGGCGGCCCCGGCTCCAGCCGGGCGGACTCCACCCGGAGTCCGCCCAGGCCGCCCGCTAGGGGGCGGCCCCGGCTCCAGCCGGGCGGACTCCACCCGGAGTCCGCCCAGGCCGCCCGCTAGGGGGCGGCCCCGGCTCCTGCCGGGCGGACTCCCCCTGGAGTCCGCCCAGGCCGCCCGCTAGGGGCCGGCCCCGGCTCCTGCCGGGCGGACTCCCCCTGGAGTCCGCCCAGGCCGCCCGCTAGGGGGCGGCCCTGGCTCCTGCCAGGCGGACTCCCCCTGGAGTCCGCCCAGGCCGCCCGCTAGGGGGCGGCCCCGGCTCCTGCCGGGCGGACTCCCCTGGAGTCCGCCCAGGCCGCCCGCTAGGGGGCGGCCCCGGCTCCTGCCGGGCGGACTCCCCTGGAGTCCGCCCAGGCCGCCCGCTAGGGGGCGGCCTCCGCCTGCCTGCCGGGCGGACTCCTCCCGGAGTCCGCCCAGGTCGCCCGCTAGGGGCGACCTCCAGTTTTCTGCAGGTGGGTCCTTCCGACTGCTTCATCGCTCGATAGTGGCGGACGCAAAATCTCTGTCCGCGGAGTCCGCGCAGGTCGTCATGCTGATGTCACTGGGCCCCGCTTCTAGAAGAACTCCCCTGGGTCTATAAATAGCCCATGGTGCCTCTCATTCTGCATCAGCTGATCATCTGCCAAGATCCTGCAAGTCCTGCCAGCAAGCCCTGCGGACTCCGTTTTCCAGTCCGCGCAGTCCGTCATCACCTCCTCCAGCAAGCTCTGCGGACTCAATTTCCTGTCCGCGCAGCTCTCCAGCAGCTCTTCAGCAGCTTGACAGCAGCCCTCTGCAGACTCAGTTTCTCAGTCCTCCAGCAGCTAGCAGACTATTTTACTTAGTCTCTGCCAGCTTCTCCTCTGCTTTCTGGCACTTTCTTCTCTCTTAGCCGCCAGCTTCTCCTTGTACCCTTTAAGTGATTTTGTTGTAAAGGTGTACTTGTAAGCTTGTAATCTCTAGCTTTTAATAAAAGGAAAGCCCGTCGCAGGAGTGGCATTTAGGCCGCGGCGGGCGAAGTGTGTTGTTGCCGCTGCTAGCGGCCCCCTTCTTCTTCTCTCTGCTCAGCAAGCCTTGCTCCTCTGCTCAGCAAGTCTTGCTCCTCTGCTCAGCAGACTTCTTCTCAGCTCAGCTCTCCTCGGCATCCAACCTGCAAGCACAACCGTCACATTAGCCGTCTGCTCGACAGCTCCTGGTCAACCTCCTTCTCCTCTCTTGATCAACCCGCTCTGTTGATCAAGCTTCTCTCCTCTATCCCCGCAACCCTCTTTGACAAGCCGTTTGCTCCACTCTCGAGCACTCAGAGGCTTCCTTCCTTTCCTCCTCTCCACCTCTCCTAGCTTGTGAGACCGAACACCCCCTCCGTGTTAGCTGGCTGGTGCCCCGCGACGTTTTCGCGCATCAACAGTTAACACGCGGCCTTCAGATCCAGTCAGACGGTGAACAGCGACAGTTAGCCATGTCAGATCAATCAGCCGAGAACTTTGCTCCAAGTCCCAGTGAAGATCCTCTCTGGGAAGCTTTTGAGCAGTCGCGCCGTGAGAATGCTCAACAGTTCCAAGCCATCAACCAAGTCCTTGCTGCGATCACGCAGCGGTTAGACTCTCGTCCAGCAGCTGCTCCAGCTGCTCCAGCTGCTCCAATCAACCCAACGCCAACGTCAGAGCATAAGCAAGCTTATTCTCAAGCTTGTCCTCCGTTCTATCCGCCTTACACCCCAACCTTCCCGCAAGGTCCTGCTGCTCCTTTGCGAACTCAAGATGAAGAGTTCGCCGCTCGCCAAAACTTCTTCCGGCAAGCAGCCCGGGGAAGTCCTGCCAGATTTCTCAACTTTCAAGGAAGTCATCCTTGCCCCCCAGCTCCTGCCTCTGCTCCCCCTGCAGCAACTTTTCCTTTCTACCCCCCTGCTTCTTTTGCAGCTGCAGCCTATGCTCCCTTTGATCCCTATGCTGTGGGAGAGCAGGAAGAGCCGTCGCCCTTCATTGAGAGTGTTCGCCTTGAACCTACTCCAGCAAACTTCAGAGAGCCTCGACTGCCAATCTATACAGGAGAAACCGATCCGGTCAAGCATCTTCAAGCCTTCGAATCAGCCGTTGCTCTCAAGACTCTGTCAGATGCAACCAAGTGCAAGCTCCTTGTGACAACCTTTGATGGGCAAGTGAGGGATTGGTTCTATGGCCTCCGTCCTCACTCCATCGCTTCCTTCCTCGATCTTCGTAGAGAGTTCCTTCTCAGATTCTCTACCTCTTCTAAGAGAAAGGGCGGTCCTGAAGCCCTCTTTGAGATCAGACAGCGCAGTGATGAAACTTGGTCTCAATTTGTTGATCGATTCCAGAGAGAGATTCTGGACATCGAAATCGTTGATCAAGAAATGTACCGAGTGGCTCTTATCCACGGTCTTCGTGAAGGGCCTCTCAAATTTGAAGCCAATGTCCGTGCTCCAAGGACATACCAAGAGCTGATCGCTCTAGCCAACTCGTATATCCGAGGCGAGAAGAGCAATCCAGGCTTCGTTTCCAAGCTCGTATCAGAGAAAGATCCGTTTCGCAAGCAACCTCCAAGGTCTCCTTACAATCATTTCCCTGCTCACTCAAGGAAGGAGAGAAGGCTTCATCGCCAGCGATACTCCTTCCCGAGCCGTGATGCTCAAGATCCTTTGCTCCCGCTAGCTCCTTCTCAAACAGCAGCTGTCCAACAGCAGCAAGACGATGACTTGCATGAGTCTGATCTCGACGACGTCGTGCAAGAGGTAGTGCAGATCATGAAAGACAGGGCAAGCTATAAGAAGCCCTACCGGCCAGCAGATCAGAGGTCTAGAGACTCAGAGCCTTATTGTGAATTCCACAAAGAGCCATGCCATCGAACAGAAGACTGCCGAGCATTCCGCCAGCTTGTGCAAAAGATGCTCCGGCAAGGCAAGATGCATGACTTGCTCCCTAAAGAAGATCGCCCTGATCCGTCAACTTCAAAGGGCAAAGAAATTGCAGACGCTCCTTGCTCCTCAAGAGGAGTAAACCACATCGAAGAGCCTCCTCTCCTCGTTGTTCCCCCAACCGTCGAATGCTTCGATGCTGATGACGAGGGCATACTAGGAAGGTTATTCTGAACTAGCAAGGACTTCACAGTCCTCCAAAGCCATGGACTTCACAGTCCTCCAGAGCTCCTTACAACCTACAGGGGTTATCTCAACCCTTACTCCCTCTTTCAAACATTTTCATTACAACACTCCTCAGTGTTTTATTCTTGCTTTTCTGCAAAGCTTTTACTCAGAGATCCTGTACTGACACAGTTCCCTTTTTGTTGCCTCTCTCTCTCTCTCTGGATCAATACGCCAATGAGATTTCGCCGAGTCTGAAACGTTCCCTCCGTAGTTTGTTCTCGCACTACCGCCTCGACCACATATGGCGGGAGTATACCATGTGTGTAGTGGGAGCAGTTCATCTACGATTATGGGCTTCAGGCTTAGGATCCTAGCCAGCATCTGACACAGAGTGTGTGCTAGGGGAGCCCCATGTGTTAGCTCTGCTGTGCGTCTTATAGGAAACACTACGGTTAGGATGATCTTCGCTGGACAAGCAATGGCGATCAAGCGTAGCCTTGTCTCTTGGATCATCCTTCAACTGTGGTGGCCGAATAACTCTCTCCGGTATCCTCGATCCATGCCTCTCGGGTTCTCACAACTCCACTGATCAACACACAGACAATATAGGCCTCTTGGCGCAACCTGTCTCCTTGATCAGTGATGCTTGTGCCCAGGGCAAGAGAGCAGAGTCTCTAGCGATCCTTCTCAGGATCTCCCTTGCTTCTAGCGATCCTTCTCAGGATCTTCCTTGCTTCCAGCGGTCCTTCTCAGGACCTTCCCTTGCTTTGTGCCCTCCTTGAGGATGCGCGGCCAGCCCGCTTTGAGCAGGACCATACTCGGAATGACTTTCTCAGGCCAGTGATGCATAAGGCCCACGGGGAACACCTGTGGCAGCATTCAACCTTCTTTAGTCATTCCGAACATGGACCTCTTTTTCCTTTCCCGCTTCGAGCAGGACCATACTCGGAATGATTTTCGGGCAAGTGATGCATAAGGCCCACGGGGAACACCTGTGGCAGCATTCACCCTCTGTAATCATTCCGAACATGGACCTCCTTTTTCCTTTTCCCCCCTCCTTGAGGATGCGCGGCCAGCCCGCTTTGAGTAGGACTATACTCGGGATGATTTTCCGGGCAAGTGATGCATAAGGCCCACGGGGAACACCTGTGGCAGCATTCAACCCACTTTAGTCATTCCGGGTGCAGCCCTCCTTTTCTCTCTTGCCTTCTTTCACAGGTGAACAGGTTAATCCGACCTACCAAAAGGATTTTCAGCAATCACTTTGCTCGTGCTCATCCTATATGAATTGCTTATTCAAAGCTCTATCGGATGATGACTCGCACTCTATCTATATAAGTTCTATTGCTCTTATCTTCTATACATTGTTTGCTCAAGCGCTATCAGCCATGCTATTGTTATCCAGTCATATCTGTCAGCAGTCAACACTCAGTTTATTGATCTGGGTTTCATAATAATATTCATCAGGCACTCTTCTTGCTAATTGGTCATATCAGTCTTATCTTGTCGACAGTTAACAGCCTACAGTTAACACTTGCAAGCCTTCTCTTCACAGGTACTTGCAAGCTATTTTCATGTCTTATTTGCTTCTAACTGCTCTTCTTGCAGAAATTAGCAAACACCTGCAAGCCTCATCCAGGTACTTGCAGCTTATTTTTATACACAATACCTGCTCCTAACTCTCTTCTTGCAGAGATCAGCAAATCCTTGCAAGTTTCTTCACAGGTACTTGCAAGTTACTCTCATATATTGTGCATGTTCCTAACTCTCTTTTTGCAGAGATCAGCAAAGACTTGCAGGTCCCTTTCAGGTACTTGCGAGTTATTACGCCTTTCCGTTTTCCTCACTTTTGTTTTGCAGAACACTTACAGAAGACACGCCTTCTTCGGTTTGCAAAAGCAAATTCAGGTACACACTCGATGTGCCACCCCTACATGCTTACCCTAACTTTCCTTTTGCAGGAAAATGGACAGGAAGCATCAAGCTTCTAAGGAGAGTCTTCAGGTTCTGTCTCTCCTTGCTCCCCTTCTTCCGTTGGGGTGGATCACGATTTTCGTGGGTCTCCAACTTTTTCGAAGTTCTTTTCGGAACTTAAAAAAGTGCGGGGATTATGTTAACCCAGAAATCGGCGATCCTTCCCAAGATGGCCAGCTGGCTCATCGTGACCCTTAGATTATCCCTTTCGATCGCGATGGGTCCCAGCGTAGGCGGACAGCCTTCCCTATCCGCCTAGGTCTCCTAGCAACCGCGTGCCCTGCGGGACGGCGAGCTATTCCCATGGCTCACCCTCGCGGGACATGCGGTTAGGTCCGCTAATCGTGCAGTCTTTTCCTTGCAGGAGTCCGCCAACAGCAGTACCAGTAGCGGCCTCCTATTTCTCTCAAGGGGCGGTGGTCTCCTACCGCCGTCCGCCGAGGACGCCCGCCAGGGGCGACCTCCCTGCTGCCCGAGGGCGGCGGCCTCCTGCCGCCGTCCGCCGAGGCCGCCCACCCCGGGCGGCCTCTGCCCGTCAGCCGGGCGGACTCCACCCGGAGTCCGCCCAGGCCGCCCGCAAGGGGGCGGCCAGGCCCCGCCGGGCGGACTCCCCCGGAGTCCGCCCAGGCCGCCCGCTAGGGGGCGGCCCGGCTCCAGCCGGGCGGACTCCACCCGGAGTCCACCCAGGCCGCCCGCTAGGGGGCGGCCCCGGCTCCAGCCGGGCGGACTCCACCCGGAGTCCGCCCAGGCCGCCCGCTAGGGGGCGGCCCCGGCTCCAGCCGGGCGGACTCCACCCGGAGTCCGCCCAGGCCGCCCGCTAGGGGGCGGCCCCGGCTCCAGCCGGGCGGACTCCACCCGGAGTCCGCCCAGGCCGCCCGCTAGGGGGCGGCCCCGGCTCCAGCCGGGCGGACTCCACCCGGAGTCCGCCCAGGCCGCCCGCTAGGGGGCGGCCCCGGCTCCTGCCGGGCGGACTCCACCCGGAGTCCGCCCAGGCCGCCCGCTAGGGGGCGGCCCCGGCTCCTGCCGGGCGGACTCCCCTGGAGTCCGCCCAGGCCGCCCGCTAGGGGGCGGCCCCGGCTCCTGCCGGGCGGACTCCCCCTGGAGTCCGCCCAGGCCGCCCGCTAGGGGGCGGCCCCGGCTCCTGCCGGGCGGACTCCACCCGGAGTCCGCCCAGGCCTCCCGCTAGGGGGCGGCCCCGGCTCCAGCGGGCGGGCGGACTCCACCCGGAGTCCGCCCAGGCCGCCCGCTAGGGGCGGCCCCGGCTCCAGCCGGGCGGACTCCACCCGGAGTCCGCCCAGGCCGCCCGCTAGGGGGCGGCCCCGGCTCCAGCCGGGCGGACTCCACCCGGAGTCCGCCCAGGCCGCCCGCTAGGGGGCGGCCCCGGCTCCTGCCGGGCGGACTCCCCCTGGAGTCCGCCCAGGCCGCCCGCTAGGGGCCGGCCCCGGCTCCTGCCGGGCGGACTCCCCCTGGAGTCCGCCCAGGCCGCCCGCTAGGGGGCGGCCCCGGCTCCTGCCGGGCGGACTCCCCTGGAGTCCGCCCAGGCCGCCCGCTAGGGGGCGGCCCCGGCTCCTGCCGGGCGGACTCCCCCTGGAGTCCGCCCAGGCCGCCCGCTAGGGGGCGGCCCCGGCTCCTGCCGGGCGGACTCCCCTGGAGTCCGCCCAGGCCGCCCGCTAGGGGGCGGCCTCCGGCCTGCCGGGCGGACTCCTCCCGGAGTCCGCCCAGGTCGCCCGCTAGGGGGCGACCTCCAGTTTTCTGCAGGTGGGTCCTTCCGACTGCTTCATCGCTCGACAGTGGCGGACGCAAAATCTCTGTCCGCGGAGTCCGCGCAGGTCGTCATGCTGATGTCACTGGGCCCCGCTTCTAGAAGAACTCCCCTGGGTCTATAAATAGCCCATGGTGCCTCTCATTCTGCATCAACTAATCATCTGCCAAGATCCTGCAAGTCCTGCCAGCAAGCCCTGCGGACTCCGTTTTCCAGTCCGCGCAGTCCGTCATCACCTCCTCCAGCAAGCTCTGCGGACTCAATTTCCTGTCCGCGCAGCTCTCCAGCAGCTCTTCAGCAGCTTGACAGCAGCCCTCTGCAGACTCAGTTTCTCAGTCCTCCAGCAGCTAGCAGACTATTTTACTTAGTCTCTGCCAGCTTCTCCTCTGCTTTCTGGCACTTTCTTCTCTCTTAGCCGCCAGCTTCTCCTTGTACCCTTTAAGTGATTTTGTTGTAAAGGTGTACTTGTAAGCTTGTAATCTCTAGCTTTTAATAAAAGGAAAGCCCGTCGCAGGAGTGGCATTTAGGCCGCGGCGGGCGAAGTGTGTTGTTGCCGCTGCTAGCGGCCCCCTTCTTCTTCTCTCTGCTCAGCAAGCCTTGCTCCTCTGCTCAGCAAGTCTTGCTCCTCTGCTCAGCAGACTTCTTCTCAGCTCAGCTCTCCTCGGCATCCAACCTGCAAGCACAACCGTCACATTAGCCGTCTGCTCGACAGCTCCTGGTCAACCTCCTTCTCCTCTCTTGATCAACCCGCTCTGTTGATCAAGCTTCTCTCCTCTATCCCCGCAACCCTCTTTGACAAGCCGTTTGCTCCACTCTCGAGCACTCAGAGGCTTCCTTCCTTTCCTCCTCTCCACCTCTCCTAGCTTGTGAGACCGAACACCCCCTCCGTGTTAGCTGGCTGGTGCCCCGCGACGTTTTCGCGCATCAACAGTTTGGAACTGAAGAAAGACTAATAAATATCAGGTGACGTTCTCTGTCATTACCTTCATGACCTTTTGCCTAAAATTATTGCGTGAAACTTACACTAGGCTGTCAACAAACTCTCTTGGTTTATGTGCCTTTGTTATAATTCTGATTACTTGGGATGTCCATCACACCTTCCTAAACAATTTCTCAGGTTAATTGGAGTTGCATTATGAAGTATCTGCACAACTAAGACCATACAGTAGACTAAAAGAATCTTATGGTGTTTTCCAGCTTTGGCATGCATGTGTTTTCTCAGGTAGTAAAATTCGGTCATGATTGGTTTATATTGCTGTGTTTTAACCCTGATCAACCTAATTTTAAATACCATTTACATTTGCATGAAATTGATTCAATGAAATGTATGTTAAAAAAATTTATGCCCGGGCGACACTCAAATCCTAGTTCCGCCACTGCGTGCAGGCGGGCCCACGGTGCGACGGCGACCAGCCTCAGGGTGCGATGGAGGTTGGAGCGACGGATCGGGTGTGTGGTGGTTTGGGCGGTTCCCTTCACGATGCCCATTAAATTAGTGATGAACATAAGAATTCCGACAATTTGCAGCTCAGAATTACTATAAATTGAGTATGACCTCGACACCTCTAATGATATTATACCAAATTACATGCCCCGAAAAAAACCTAAAATGAATTTTTGTCTGTCTAACACTTTACCAATAATTCTTCATGAAAAGAAGTAGTATATAGAAAAATATTGTAAAACAAAAGAAAATCTTTTAATATTTTTTTGATGGGGGTGGGGGTAAATTATTGATAAAGTCACGAAGCAAGGACTCTTGCTGATGATGTGATGTTTTATCTAATGATAATGATGAGGAAGGAAAATGCTGGAGTCAAGAATCAAAGTAAAAATAAAAAGTCAACTTGGAGGCCAGCTTTAGCTTTGAGTTATTATTAGTTTATTATGATTGAGACCATGAAATTAAGGTGCAAGTCAAACACTGATTACTTCTAGGTTTGTGTATAGTTTAGACTGATTCATGCAGACCGTCCGATCAGTGCATTACATTAGCATTGTGCATGATGGATATTTGAATATATATACTTACATTTGAACTAATAGTTGTATTATATCTAAAATATCTAGCTATAGTCATTTTTTTACATGAATGTCCCTCTTAATTAAGTACATAGCGGTGCAAATAAAGTCTAGACTTGATTGCCCGGCCCAAGTCTGCCTGAATCTGAGCCCGTTTATGCTCGTGGCATGCAGATTTAGTCCTAGCTTATGCTAATTATAAGCACCCCTTTTACGTACGGGCCGACCTGTATCCCGACTCGGGTCAGGCGACTTGGTGTTTGGCCTGGTCAAGAATAGGACCTGGGCCAGGCTTGGGTCTAACAAAATTTTGACAGCACAACAAATGCCAAGTGGCAGGTGTTGTGCTGCCTGACGGCAGGCGCCTATAGGCCTGGCACTTGCTAGGTGTTAGTACTAAAGTCTAAGGTTAAAAAACAATTAATTAATTATTTAATATATTAAAGGTTGGCAAGTTGACGCCCTTTTCTCAGCCTTTAATTAATAATAAGGCCAAATGGCCTTTATTAATTAAAGGCGCACAAAGCCTTTAATTAAATTATAATATATATATATATATTATATTTGTAATATTATAAAATTTTATTTGCTGGGTACATATGTTAATACACAAGCTAAACTCTCCCGCCCTTATTCCGTCGAACACACACAAAAGTCAAAATATTCAATTAAATGACTTTACACAATGCAATAGTGCAGTCGGTCAGGGCCCTACCTGAGCCCGATTAATGTATGGTCAAGGCCCGGTGTCTAGGCCCCTGCAGGACCCACAATTCATGGCCAAATTTTTCTGTTCGAGTCCAAACTCCGGATTAGGAGATCAATTATTTGATCTTCTGGAGATCAAATATGATCTCCTGGAGATCAAAATATGATCTCCTGGAGATCAAAATATGATCTCCTGGAGATCAAAATATGATCTCCAAGAAATCAAAATATGTTTTCCAGGATCGAGTTCAAATATGATCTCTGAGTTTCTCCTTATCGTGGAGGAAGGAATGGTTAAAATCATATTTGATCTCCTGGAGAACATATTTGATCTTCTAGAGATTAACCGAAGTCCCGACTTCAGACGAAAAACTTCCGACATTTGGGGTGGGGGGGGGTGGGGGGCTTGAGGCCTGGCCAGGTAGGAATAATCCCCTGGCCCATGGGGCTCGTGTCCACCCTAAAAAATGGTTAAATTAGATTATGATAAAATTAAGGGCAAGGTACTAGATGTCACTGTGTTCATGGAAAAATTGCTAGGTACGGGTAACATTCCTAGAGGTAGGAGCGGGTGAGATGCAAGCCGTTCAGATTGAAATCGAACATCACCCGTCAGCCGAAATAAAAAATAAAAAGAAAAGACAAGCAATGCACTCTTTTAAAAAACTCATTGGACTGCTATTTTTTCGTCCGCACTACTTGCTGTAGGAATGCTACTCGCAGAAACAAATTCTCTGTGTTCATGACCGTCATTAAGGTGCCGTCCCAACGGAAAACCTAGAAGTTAACCGTTTGATTTGATGCAAGATTTGACACGTGGATAAATGATGTCACAACAAATCGGGAAACGTGATCGAGTGCTATGTAAATACACGTTATGATAAGCATGCTATATGCGCTTGACTTTGTCAGAAAAATTAACATTCTTTCAACTAGTTTCTCATTCTAATTATTATTTCACAAGTAGGCAGGAATGTAGGATGTGGCAAAGTAAAAAAAAATTATCATTACAATTATTTCATAATAATGCTCAGTTTCGCACAACCGTTGTGAATGCGGTAGTTATGAACCATTATTTGTGAACACCGTGCAAATATATTTTTGGCTGATTCAATGAGTTCACTAATCCCTTTCTTTTATTTTTATTTATTCAAAAAATTTTACATTGTTAGATCAAGTGAGAATGCATCTAGAACATGAAATGAACCTCCATTTGGGGTTCCAAGTGCAGAGAATCTCCGTCCCATTTTATGAAAACATTGTTTTTATCCAAACTCACATGAGCAAAAACGCTGCGTGAAACAAAGCCTAAGACTTCGTTTGACGCGATGGTGGAGTTTGTGAACGCGATGATCATGAACTGTTGTACAAAATTCATGCATTTTATGCTCAAAACTAGTTTATTTTCTTGATAGCGGTCATAACCTTTGTATTGTCAAACATACATTCAATGATAATGACGTTTTTGACCAAAATCACCGGAGCAAATAAACTGCCCCAAACCAAGCCCGAGGCTCCGTTTGCACGGTGGTGGCGGTCATGAACATGGAGGTTAAATTGTCATTCGTTAATGCCGACCTAAGGAACTTCATCCACTTTTATGTTCAAACCAATGATGTTTGTTAGAAGATCCTTAACGAATGACGGTTTAACCGATGCATTTATGGCCACCGCCACGGTGCCAAACGGAGCCAAGTCAGGCTCTATTTGTTTGGGCGTTTCGCTGCTCCGTTTTGGGCAAACGCCGCCGGAAGGAGGGTAAACAAATGAACCTCCAGCGGCGTTTGCTCCGTTTTCACCCGCCCGCCTTGAGAAACGCCCCAAAAAGCTCTGTTTGGAGTAGCCACCTCCCCTCTCCGTTTCGAACACTCCGTTTCCACCCGCCGGATCAAACGCCGCCGGAAGGAGGGTAAACAAATGAACCTCCAGCGGCGTTTGCTCCGTTTCCACCCGCCCGCCTTGAGAAACGCCCAAAAAAGCTCTGTTTGGAGTAGCCACCTCCCCCCTCCGTTTCAAACACTCCGTTTCCATCCGCCGGATCAAACGCCGCCGGAAGGAGGGTAAACAAATGAACCTCCAGCGGCGTTTGCTCCGTTTCCACCCGCCCGCCTTGAGAAACGCCCCAAAAAGTTCCGCTTGGAGTAGCCACCTCCCCCCTCCGTTTCGAACACTCCGTTTCCACCCGCCGGATCAAACGCCGCCGAAAGGAGGGTAAACAAATGAACCTCCAGCGGCGTTTGCTTCGTTTCCACCCGCCCGCCCGCCTTGACAAACGCCCCAAAAAGCTCCGTTTGGAATAGCCACCTCCCTCCTCCGTTTCGAACACTCCGTTTCCACCCGCCAGATCAATCCGCCACCGCCGAAACAAATGAAGCCTCAATAACACAATATTACTGCTCAAACGCTAAAGCTATTCCAAACAGTAAACCCGCTTCCCAACGAAGCTATCCCGCTCGTAATTGACCCCCTTATTAATTATAAAACACAGACGCTGACAAAAGCCAAACGTCAAACTTCAGCACCCTGCTAATTAAAAGATACTTCCAAGCAGCCATGGCAGAAGATTTCCAGCCCAGCTACTGGTGGAATAACTCGGCCAGCGCCGGCGGTTTCGACCGCCGCAGCCAACCAATCCCTTCCCCACCGTCTTCCTCCCTCTCCCCCTCCACAGCAACAACGGATGCCGCCGGCGCCGCCTCCTCCTTCCGCTGGCCGCCGCCAACAGCCGAAATAACAGAATCCAAGCCAACAATCCTCTTGGACAACCAAATCGACTCCTCCCATACCCGGTCTTCAACACCTGGAGCCAAACTCTACCGTAATTATAATTCTTTAATTCTGCACAAATTTCTGCAGTGCGCCTCCAATTCACTACCGTTTATTAATTAAGTTTACTAAATTCGAAGCAGGGGAAAAACAGAGTGCAGCAGCTTCCACTCCCTGCTGCAAGATCATGATCCCAGCACAAGGCCGTTTTCAAGGCTAGAACTTGGGGAATCATCTTCCACAATCCCATTCAAAGACGGGAATTCCTCTTCTTCCCCGTCTTCGTCCTCTTCAAACTTGTATTCTTCATCGATTCTGCGGGGCTTGGTTGAGCAGAGCTCAGGGTTTCAGCGGCCCTGTTTGGATAACCAGAGGAAGACGGCTCATGACTACTACCAGAGTGATCAGATGATGGCTTTTCATGGCGTTTTGATTAATGAAACGCAGCAGCCTTTGTGGAAGCAATTCGGAGATGCTAATTACAACCCACTTTGGAATAATGCTTCTGCTGGTGGGTTTTATCCTTCTCCACTTCCTCCATCGAGAACTCAGATTTCTGAGTCGAGCTCCGGCTGCAGAAAAACGGGCATGGTAGATTATTACTCCATCTTCTTCTAAATGTTGATTGAGGTTTTAAAGTTTCGATCTTTTACAGAAACCCTAATAATTTCTCTCTGTACGATTTTGAAAAATGCTTTCTTTTTTTTTGGGCAAAAACAGTAAATCAGTTCTTAAAATCATTTTAGTTCCTCAAAATTATAAGGCAATGTCAATTTGATTCTTAAACTTTTAAGTTATGTAATTTTTATTCTTTTTGTCAATATCCAGCTTTTTTTTGAGTGTAATTTAAGGAATAAAAAGTGTTTTTAAATGAGAAATTTAAGAATTATTTTGACACAATTAAAATTTTAGAGACTAATTTGATATTTAGTTAAACCTTAGAGAGTAATATGATTTTTGCCCTTAAATTTTAGTGCCTTTTTATTATAAATCATAAGACTTTAAATTGTTTGAAATCACATATATATATATATATATATAACTATAATGTTTGTTTAAATGAGTTCTTAAATTATTATTTTTGCACAAAATTAATCCCTTAATTTTCAAAATTATTTGAAATTAGTCCACCATTTTAATCCAAATGCAAAATTGCAAATTAATAAAGCATTATTTGATAATTAATATTGTACTCATTAATTAAGTGAATTAATTTTAAAACTGCCAGTACTATTTTTCCCAATTAATCACAAATTTTAAGTATTTGTCTAATATTTTTTAAAATTTTTTGATGACTTTAATGTGGCTAAAATAAAATTACTTTTGAGATAATTATATTTATATCCAAATAATATTTGTTGCACCTAAGATATATAATTTTTTCAAATAAAATTTTATTTGTAGCTCAACAAAGTTATCAGTATTTAAAAAGAAAATAATTTAGGTAATGAGGTAAAAAGAAAGTAATGTCATGTTGATTAGTAAATAAATTATAGCATAGAACTAATTTCAATTAATTTAATGTCTAGATAAAAATTAAAGGACTAATATCAGAAAGTAATCAAAGTTTAAGGACCTATTTCAAGTAATACAAAATTTTAGAGCAGATTTCAAAAATGATCTAAAGTTTAAAAATTGATTAATTATATTCCCTTAATTTTTAAGTGTTTGATAAATAACAACTTATTATTTATTATTTGGGTTGTTATTTATCAAACTCTTAAAAATTAATGGAATATAAGTAATCAATTTAGCAGTACAAGAATGACAGAGGACTTCATTATTAAGTTGGATGATCAAGATATTTCTCATAGTGAGTGTTTTAAATATTTTGGATCGATAGTTCAAAAAGATGGAGGTATTGATAAAGATGCGACACATAAAATCCAAGCGGGTTGTTGAAGTGGAGAGGCTCGTTAGGGATCTTATGTGATCGCAAAGTACCACTAAAACTTAAAGGCAAATTTTACCATAATGCAATTAGACCCGTGATGCTCTGGGGTTCTGAGTGTTGGGCAGTGAATTGTGTACATGAGCAAAAAATGGAGAGTTGTGGAGATGAGAATGCTTAGGTGGATGTGTGGACACACGAGACTGGATAAACTTAGGAATTAAAGTATCAGAGATAAGACAGGAGTAGCACCAATTTCAGAGAAGATGCGAGAAACTCGTCTAACATGGTTTGGACACGTACAAAGGAGACCATTAGATCTAGGCACCTGTTAGGCATTGTGAGAGGCTAGTATCTATGCATGTTAGAGGAGGGAGGGGTAGACCAATATAGACTTGGAATGAAACTATAAAGAAAGACATGATGTACTTAGGCATTAGTGAGATTATGACAAAAGATAGGGCACAATGGCGACAAAAGATCCATATAGCCAACCACCCTATAATGAGATAAAGACTTGAGTATTGTTGTTGTTGATAAATAACAACCTAGGCTACCTAGTTATATATATTTTCAGTTATTATTTCTCTATGACTACAATAGGTAAAAACTGTATTTTTCTTAAAATTGTCATAAAAACATATATCAAGCCTAAACAAACCGGGTACATTTTTCCTTGAGCTCCTACTAAATTCTTCTATCTCCAATTGAGTTTTAGTGACATTTTTTTTGCTATTTTTTGTCATGACAAGTGGTTATAATTGTCATATTCATGACCACCACAGTAATCACAAACAGAGACTCCATTTGGCACGGTGGTGCATGACATCATAAACATGGGTTAAATTGTCATTCATTAAGACTTATCGTAAGGAACATTCACTTTTATGTTCAAACAGATGATATTTGTTAGGCAATGCTTACAAATGAAGATTTAACTTGTGTGTTTACGTTTACGACCGCCGCTACCGTGCCAAACGGAGCCAGACCATTTATAAAAAGACAAATAGAAAATAAAGTCAGAATTTAGTTGACTTATGAGTTGACCTTTATATATTGTAGTATTTTAATTTTATTTATTTGCTATACATAATGCAGGGCTTAGGAGGAGATTGGGAAGAGAGAGCCAGCACTGCGCCGGAGAAGAAGAAGACTCGAATCGAGGCGCCTTCAGCAATGCCGGCCAACACAGTACGTACGGACACATTATTCAGTCGAAATATTGTCAATGAATTGAAGCTCCGAATATTATTTTTTTTATTTTCTTTAATTTAGAGTTTTATAATATTTGCAGGTGATGAGGAAAGAAAATTTACGGGACAGAATCACTGCTCTTCAGCAGTTGGTTTCTCCTTTCGGAAAGGTATTATACACAAACTATAAGGTTATATTATATATTATATCTATATTTAGTTAATTTCTTATTATATAGGGAAAAATATTTTACCGTGTAATATTGATAACGTGTGTAAATATCACTTTTATTTTTAATTTAATGTTATAAAAAATATTTATTTTAAAATAATTTAAATTATAATATTCTTTTATGTAATTATGCATTCAAAAAAAAATGTAGAAAAATAAGATGTAGAAATCAAATTGTCAAAAGTAAGATGTCAAAATCAAGTTTTCAAGTTTGTTGGAATTTTTGAAGTGAAAGTGACGGCCTGTGCGGACTGTCCGCGCGTTCTGTTGCAGCGGACTGCGCGGACGGGTGTGACGACTAGACAGTTTGGTTAGTGTCTGCGTCAGCTTGTTCTCAGTATGTAACCGGGCGGATAAGATGTCTATCCGCAGGAACTGCGGACTCATCTGGAGTTCGCCGAGTCCGGCTATTGCGGACTCTTCTGTAGGTCGCGAGATCGGCATAGTGTTGTGCATGTGGTCTTGTTCTCTGGTGGAGCGGTTTGATGGAGACCGCAGAGTTCGCCGGTTAATGTGGACTGGTGTTTGAGTCCGCCGGTATGGAGTTCGTGTCGTGGACACTTGGTGGTGTGGGCTTGGTCTCGATTGATACCAAGTCTGGTTGTGTTCAGTTCGTGAGTCTGCACGGGTAGCGCGGACTGCTTCTCTATCCACCAAGTTCGGCAGCTTTACAACATGGTTTTGTGCTCGCCACGGGCTCGAAGTGTGCGGACTGACTATTTATCCGGCAGCTCGACTAAGCGAGATTGTGCCTTAGTCTCGGGCTAAGGATGTGCGGACTGGAGCAGTGTACGCAGGGTACTGCGGACTGGTTGCTGTATCCGCAGGGTACTGCGGACTGGTTGCTGTATCCGCAGTGTCCGCAAGTGTGACAGACAGGTCCTGGTTCTGGCCTTGGTGTTCAAGGCGGATAGGCTTTCTGTTCGGCCTTGTTGGTGCGACCTTGGCGGACAGGCTTTGAATCCGCACTATGCGGATACGGTTGTACTAGCTGCGAGATGGGTAGTGATTCTATCGGTTAGGGCGGTCACCACACTCCTCCGCGCCTATAAATATGACCCCCTATCACATCATAATTAATCGAACAAGTGAACAGTAAGTGAGCTCGGGTTGTTTGCTGCGGACAGTTTTTGTATCCGCGCGGTTTGAGAAGTTAACTGATTTTGCTGTTGCAGATTGTGTGGATAACATTGAGAAGCCAAGGACTTGGTTCTAACTTACGTTAGGGATCAGTGTGGATTCTGTGGATACAATCGGCGGTTTGCAGCTAGTCACGCCTTGCGACCCAGCGGTCTTCTCATCGACAATCTTTCCTAGTTCAATAAGGTTGTCTGCTTCTGGCAGTATGTCTGTTCAGTTCGACAGCAGCTGTTCGCGGTTATCTGGCGGCTAGAGACCTCGAGGTTATGCGGCTTGCAGATTGCAGATAGAGTTCTTCAGCTTGGAATAACGGGTGTGCGCGCGGTTAGGTTGCGGTCTGACGACTTGACAGATTCAACGGACTCCTTAGTTCAGTTCGGCAGAGTTGGCAATTACTATTTCTGTCCTCCCGGATAGCTTTTTGCCTTATATGTTTTTTTTGTTTCAATCAGGTACATCAGCGAATCATGTCTCGCCATGTATGCCTCGCATTGTAAAGAAGATTAATAATATAAGATTTTGTTGTTCCTTCATTTGCATCTGGTTTATTTGAGTATTCATGCGACCTGGTTCCCGTTTTCCACTAATCACAAATTTTCATATGGTATCAGAGGGAGCAGAGGTTTGAACAATAATCAACCATCAAAGTTGTTTTTTTGCTTCTGGGAGTTAGTAGACCAGTGTTTGTGCAATGGAAGGAGGATTCGTAAGGGGTTTTGGAATCTAACTCTTGACGCTGACAAACTTCAAGAAGTGGACGTCGTGCATGCAGAGTTATCTTCTGGGAGAGGACCTTTGGAGGGTCATTTGTGGAGATGACAGGTAAGAAGTGACTGCTACCACTAGTAATGCTGAAGCCATGAGAGCTGGAGGAAGACAAACACTAAGGCGAAGTTTATTTTAAGCAGGCTATCTCATCGGAGCTCTTTTACCACATCTTAGGATATCGGTTAGTTGCTGAGATTTGGACTTCCCTTGATGGGTTGTTCAATAAAAAGAATGTAGCATAGCTACAATTCCTGGAGAATGAGTTGGCGAGCCGCTCAGGGTGATCTATCCATCTCTACTTTCTTCCTGAAGATGAAGAACCTGTGTGCTGAAATTTTAGTATTGGACCTGATAATCGATTTCAGAGGCGAAGCTTAAGATACACATAATCTGCAGATTGCGAAAAGAATATATTGCCTTTGTTACTTCTGTTCAAGGCTGGGCCACTCAGCCGTCATTACTTGAGCTGGAGAACTGCTGGTTTTGTAAGAAAGCATAGCAAGACAGATGACTGGAGTTACTATCTCTAAAGGAGATAATGAGGCGCTCTTTTCAGGGAAGAAGAAGAGGTAGGATAAGAAGAAGAAGACATCTGCTGGCGATGGTCCTTCTACTTCATATCAACAAGAGAAGAGTCAGTCTTCTGAGCGGCATTGGAAGAAGAAGGAAGGGTCAATGTGCTACAGATGCAATCTGTCTGGTCACTTCAAGAAGGACTACTGTTGGGTACATTCGTCAAATGTACCTGATTTGAAGAAGCCTCACCTAACTCAATGATATACATCATAATGTATTTGATGTGTGTTTGAGTTACTTGTGCAGGTTAGGTATTCACTAGACTGAAGCTAAAGTTTCTAAGTCCATGTGTCGACACCCAGAGGGAAAGTGTCGACACTTGAGAAAGCTTGTGTCGACACCAGACAAGCAGTGTCGACACTTGGAGTCATTGTGTCGACACCTGGGATGAAGAGTCGACACCAGACAGAAAGTGTCGACACTTGGAGCTGTGTCGACACTCAGTGAAGAAGTATGCAGAAAAGCAGTGTCGACACTTAGCAGAAGTGTCGACACCTAGAAGAGCTAAGTCTACACCAGAAAGTGTCGACACTTGAAGATGTGTCGACACTCAGCAAAAGTCTGCAGAAATCTAAGTACAAGTGTCGACACTCAACACAATGTGTCGACACTCAGCTGAAGAAACAAAAGTGAAGACTTGTGTCGACACCAAGAAGCAGTGTCGACACTTGACAGTTTCAACACATGAAGATGTGTCGACACAAAGAACATGTGTCGACACTTAGAAGAATACAATTAAAGAATG
Source organism: Platanthera guangdongensis (assembly GCA_039583875.1). Lineage (NCBI taxonomy): Eukaryota > Viridiplantae > Streptophyta > Magnoliopsida > Asparagales > Orchidaceae > Platanthera > Platanthera guangdongensis. The sequence goes on along the minus strand of CM077155.1, from coordinate 157,270,300 downwards.
AAGAACAAGACTTGTGTCGACACTCAATTTCAGTGTCGACACATGCAGAAGAATCTGTGTCGAGACATACAAGGAATTGTGTCGACACCTTGTAGACTTGTGTCGACACTTACACAACATGTGTCGACACTTAGTCTATAAGTGTCGACACTTAAGAACAGAAAGTCTCGACACTATCTGACAGTTAGAGAATTTCAAGAAGTGACTGGTTGACATGACAGCTGCCGATCCAGCCGGTCTACTGCAACTGTCAGAGAAATCAGAAGTCTGTTATGAACCGGATCAGCCGGTTACCATGAAGGAAGCCTATAAATAGGCACCCATTGTTTACAGAGGGTGGGTGATTGATTGTTGTTGATACAACTTGTGAGAATATTCAAAGTGGTTGATCAGATTAAATCAAGAAGTGATTCACAGAGGATCAACACAAGAAGGTCTGACAGTTCAACTGCAGATCTAAGAAGTTGAGAGAGAGAGCTCCAATCAAGAATTCAGTCTTTGGAACTAAGGCTGAGAAGAAGGATTCAGAAACATCTGGATCTCAAGAAGCAGAGGTCAAGGAACAACTGCAGAAGATTCAGACTAATTCAGTTCTAACTCAAGAAGCTTTGAAGGAAGCTAAGTCAGTTTGGATCTAACTGAGTTCTTCCAAGAACTCTTCAAGAAACTCTCAACTCCTCTCCTATTTTCTGAGTTGTAGAGTTAGCTATTGTATTTCTATTTTAACTTGTAGGATCCATTGGATCTGAGAGAATTGTAAGCCTATATTATAAAGGCTGAGGGTAGGGCTTGATTGCCTGAGTGTAGGAGTTGAAGAACTCTGAGTGTAGGCCTTAATTGGCTGAGTGTAGGCCTGGGTGGCTGAGTGTAGGCCTTTGTGGCTGAGTGTAAGGCTTTGGGCCTGAGGTGTAGGAACCTAGTTGGGTTCTGAGATAGTGGAGAAGGTTGGCCGAATCTAGTACACTGCTAGATAGGCGAAGGGGGAAAGTGGATGTACCCAAAGATTGGGGAACCACTATAAATTAGTGTGTCTGCTGTGCTGTGTTGTGCTGTGGATTAACTGTGTATATTCTGTAATTGCTGTTAGCTGTAGAATTCTGTGAAATAACTGTTGTGCTGCCAACAAAGTTTTAAAAAGGTTTAGGTCACCTATTCACCCCCCCCCCCCCTCTAGGTGTTTAGGTACCATATCTTTCAAGTGGTATCAGAGGGAGGTTCCTCAAAAAGGACTAACTGTCTGAGGAGATCCAGTTTGGCTGATTCAGTGTAAGTCACAACACAGTTTCAAGAAAATCAAGAAACATGGGCTCTTCAGAGAATCACAAGGAATTGGGTTCAATGAAACTGCCCATATGCAGAAAGGAGATTTTTGGAATCTGGAAAGAGAGGGTAAGGCTATTCATGGAGGCCTCAGACCCTAGAATCTACATCACAGTCAAAGAGGGGCCATATGTGCCCATGAAGATCTCAGTATTGGATGCAAATCAGAGGACTCCAAAGGATTTCTCTGAGATGACCAAGGATGAAATTGTCCTAGCCACTATGGACAAAAGGGCACAAAACATAATAGTAAGTGCCATTGATGATGCCACCTTCCAGAACTTAATTCACTGTAAGACAGCAAAAGAGATGTGGGACACTCTTATAGTGTATATGGAAGGATCTGAAGAAGTTAGGCAAGATAGGAAGTCCTTGCTTAATCAAGAGTATGAGAGCTTTAGGCAAGGAAGAGGAGATAGCATCACTGAATGCTACAAGAAATTCTACAGAATTGTTAATGAACTTATGTCCTATGGAAGAGAGTTCACTAACTATGAATTGAATGATAAGTTCTTAAGGTCCCTAACCAAAGATTGGGACACCAAGATCTGTGTCATCAGAGAAATGGCAAAGTTGGGAGAAATTCCTCCTCCCACACTATTTGGCAAGTTGTTGTCTTATGAGATGCAGCTGTCTGTGAGAAAAGAGGAGGAAAAATCAACAAGGACTGAGCACAGGAAAGGACTGTTGCTTTCAAGTCAGAAGTACCTAGAAAGGGGAGGACTAAGTCATCAACACCTCCTCCAGAGATAGTTGAATCTGAATCTGATGAGTCTGTTAGCACAAAGTCTACAAGCAGTGAAAGTGATGAAGACTTTGCTGCATTCACCAGACATTTTTAGAAATTCCTGAAGAAGAAACAGTGGAGGTCCAGACCTTCATTTTCCAAAGGGAAAGAAGTTCAGTATCAGGAAAAGAAGCCTTCAAAAAAGGACAAGAAAAAGACAAAGACTAGCAAGGCAACTGGGTCTAAGATAGTATGTTACTGCTGCAATAGACAGGGGCATGTTATTGCAGATTGTCCTGAGAGAAGAAAAGAATCCAGTGACAGAAAGAAGACTCACTTCAAAGGAAAGAAGGAGAAGTCCTTTGTTGCAAAGAATGAGAAGACTCTTTCAGACATTTCTTCTTCAGACACTGAGACAGATGCTGAAGCCTACATAGGGCTATTTGCTGAAGAAGAAGAAGAGTTTATGCAGATCATGGAATCAATCTATGAACAAGAAGAGAGTCAGTGCCAAGGACTGATGGCATTGACTGAAAGTACCAAAATTCTGGAGCAGCCAGGACCTAGTCAGGTACAAAGTCCAACTCAAAGTTCAGATTTCAGTTCTAATTCAGAGTCAGATTCATCTTCATCAAGTGATGAAAGTGTTTCTGAATCTGAGGGAGATATTCATCAGCTCTTAGATGAATATAAAGTACTGTTGCAAGCCTATAAGAAAAGCAAGTCCCTTGCCAAAAGTCAGGCAAAGGAAATTGCTGATCTAAAGGCAGCTGCAACAGACTTTGAGAAGGAATTTGATCAAAAAGCTCAATGAGGTAGCCAGGCTGAAACACATTACTGTGATTCAGATGGGAACTATCACTTATAAAAATGATCAAATTAAGTTACTGGAGATTAATCTCCAGAAAGAAAGAGAGTTAGTTGCTAGGTTTTCAAAACCTAAATCAGTGCTACCCTTGATTGATGAATTTGTTCATCATAAAGGAAAGGCTGGATTGGGTTTTATTAAACCAGCTAGGACTGTTCAGGATCAGTCCAAGTCCAAGGGCAAAGGCCCCAACATTCAACAAGCCTGCTGTAGTCAAAACAACAAAGGTTGTACCTAAGCAAAGGTACAACAAGTTTGAATGCTGGTGTTGTGGCAAGGTTGGCCACTTTGCCTTGGATTGTTGGCACAATGCCAGTGCCAAGTTGAGTAGCAAGTTACCTGTTGGAAAGCCAGCAGGTAGCTATGTCAAATTGCAAACTAACAATCACCAAGGACCCAAGTTTACTTTGGGTTCTAAGGTTCATTAATTTGTTTTGCAGGTGAATCCAAGTGGCCATACCCCAACATGGTACTTGGATAGTGGATGTTCCAGACACATGACTGGAACTAGGGGACTACTGAAGGACTACATTCCAATCAAAAATGGTCCTAAAGTGACCTTTGGTGGTTCTGAAAAAGGAATCATCAAAGGGTTTGGTAACATCTCTTCAAACCTTGTTACCATTACTCAAGTGGCTTATGTTAAAGGGTTGAAACACAACCTCATTAGTATAAGTCAGTTAAGTGATGTAGGGTATGACATCTCATTTGTTAAAAATGGTTGTCATATCAAGAGGTCAAGTGATCAAGAGATCATTTTGACAGGATATAGAAAGAGAAATGTCTATTGTTTAGACATTATGATTGAGAACAATGGTTCTCCTGTCTGTCTTGTAGCTAATGAGACAATCTCTCATTGTGTCAAGTGGCACAAGAGGCTAGCTCATCTTAACTACAAGACTATTAGCAAACTCTTTAGCAAAGAGTTAGTGAGGAATGGTCCTCAAGTTAAGTGTGTCAAAGATGGCATTTGCTCAGCTTGTCAAAAGGGCAAGCAGACTAAATCCACCTTTAGAAGCTTAGACAACAAAGATGCTGTGAGGTGTTTATACCTCTTGCATATGGATCTATTTGGTCCAATGCCAGTTCACAGCTTAGGTAGGAAGGTCTATACCTTTGTAGTTGTTAATGACTACTCAAGGTTTTCCTGGGTGTTCTTCTTAAAGCAGAAATCTGAAACACCTAGTGTCTTCTATAGTTTTGTTAAGCAAATTCAGAATGAATTGAACTGTACAGTGGTCAAAATTAGAAGTGACCATGGTACTGAGTTTCAGTCTGAAAGCATGACAAAGCTGTGTGAAGACTATGGGATATTTCAAGAATTCTCTTCACCTAGAACACCTCAGCAAAATGGCATTGCTGAAAGGAAAAATAGGACCTTGATAGAGGCTGGTAGAACCCTATTAAGTGATTCATCACTGCCAGAGTATTTCTGGGCTGAAGCAGTTAACACTGCATGCCATGTGATAAATAGGGCTACCATCACTAAAAGGTTAAACAAGACCCCCTATGAAGTTGTGAAAGGCAGGAAACCAAATCTATCCTTATTTCAGGATTTTTGGTTGCAAATGCTTCATACTTAACAATGGAAAGTCTTACCTAACTAAGTTTGCTGCCAAGTCCCAAGAGGGAGTATTTGTTGGGTACAGCAATAATAGTAAGGCTTATAGAGTCTACAACTTGACTACACAAGTTGTAGAGGAGTCTGTGCATGTAGTTTTTGATGAGACACAACTAATTAACAATGAGTTGTCTAGTAGTGTGTGCAGCCCCACAGGTCTTACTAAGAAGATGGACAAGCTAACCATAGAAGATGTACCTGCTGCAAGACAGCAAGTAGAAGAAGATGGCTTATGTCCAGGGGGAGAACTACATGAACAAGGAGCTGTAGAAGTACAAGGAACTCAGCTTGATGAAGATGCTGAAGAAGTTCAACCAGAAGTAAGGATGCCTCCAGCCAACAGGCATCTAAGAGATCATCCAGTAGAGCTGATTATTGGAGATCCAAGACAAGGTGTTCAGACAAGGAGCAGAAATCAGAATGCTGTAGTATATTCAAGTTTTCTGTCTCAAATAGAACCAAAGAAATTTGAAGAAGCTATACAAGATCCACAGTGGACTGAAGCAATGCAGGAAGAGCTTAATCAGTTCAAAAGGTGCAAGGTTTGGGACCTGGTTCCTAAACCTAAAGATCACAATGTGATAGGAACAAAGTGGATCTATAGGAATAAGTTAGATGAACAAGGAGTTATCATCAAGAATAAAGCAAGACTGGTTGCAAAAGGATATAGGCAAGAAGAAGGTATTGATTTTGATCAAACCTTTGCTCCAGTAGCCAGACTGGAAGCCATAAGGATGTTCTTGGCCTATGCAACCTATCAAGGATTCAAGGTATACCAAATGGATGTCAAGTCAGCATTCCTAAATGGTAATTTGAAAGAAGAAGTCTATGTGGAGCAGCCTGCAGGTTTTGTTGATCCAACTTTACCTCATTATGTGTATAGACTTAGGAAAGCATTATATGGGTTAAAACAAGCACCTAGAGCTTGGTATGAAACCCTATCTAGTTTCCTCATTGAGAACAAGTTCTCAAGGGGGAAAATAGATAAGACTCTATTCCTTAGGGAATCTAGAGGCAAAGTCATACTTGTCCAAATATATGTAGATGACATTATATTTGGGTCTACTGAAAGTAGCCTTTGCAAAAAGTTTGCAAAGCTTATGCAAAGTCAATTTGAGATGAGTAGTATGGGAGAACTGAAGTTTTTCTTGGGTCTCCAAGTTAAACAGACTGGAAGTGGTATATCCATATGTCAGTCCAAGTTCACCCTAGAACTTTCATCCAGTACCATGAAGACTCCTATGGGGTCAAGTATGTCTCTAAGCAAGGATGATGCAGGGAAACCTGTAGATGAAACCTTGTATAGAGGGATAGTTGGCTCCCTACTATACTTGACTGCAAGTAGGCCTGACATTATGTATGCTACATGTGTTTGTGCCAGGTATCAAGCCTGCCCCAAAGAGTCTCACTTGACTGCAGTCAAGAGAATCTTGAGATATCTAAAGGGCACTCCCTATCTAGGCCTCTGGTACCCTAGGAATGGAGATTTTGATCTAACAGGCTATTCAGATGCAGACTTTGCAGGATGCAAAGAAGATAGAAAGAGCACTACTGGATCCTGTCAATTCCTAGGTGGAAGACTCATTTCATGGAGTAGTAAGAAGCAAACCAGTGTGGCTATTTCCACAGCTGAGTCAGAATATATAGCTGCAGGAAGTTGCTGTGCTCAACTTCTGTGGATTCAACATCAGTTAGAAGACTATGGATTTCAGGTAAGTAGAACTCCACTTTACTGTGATTCTACTAGTGCTATTTCAATAGCTAACAATCCTGTATCACATAGTAGAACTAAACATATTGAGATTAAATATCACTTTCTTAGGGAGCATGTAGAAAGAAATGATATTGCACTTGAATATGTTAAAACTGATAATCAGATAGCTGATATGTTTACTAAGCCCTTAGAAGAAGCTAAGTTCAATAGGTTCAAAATTGAACTAGGAATGATAAACTTAGACTAAGTTTACAGAACTAAAAATTGGCTAAGTAAAAAGGTGTCGACACATAGACAAGTCTATGTCGACACAGAATAGTAAGTGTCGACACTTCAGGAAAATGGTGTCGACACATCTAGGATGTTGGTGTCGACACATGTCAAGTTGGTGTCGACACTTCAGAATGTTAGTGTCGACACATGTCGAGTTGGTGTCGACACATTCAATAAGGTGTCGACACTTAAGTTTTACTCAGAATTTTCTAAGTAAAGTCTCGACTACATGTCGAGTAGTGTGGTGTCGACACTTAACCAAGTGTCGACACTTAAAATCTGTTGACTAAACTTGTGTCGACACATGTGTGTCGAGACATTATAAGTCAGTGTCGACACTTATTGACAGTGTCGACACATCTTTAGAAATTCATCCCGCCTGTTCGTCTTCAAACAAGAAAGGTATAAATAGGGTTCTGTCTTTGTTTGTCGACACGCTTTCAAAAGTTTCGAGACCAAAACTCTTGTGTCGACATTTCTCTTCTCTAAAGACTAATTCTCCAAACCCTAATGGCTCCCAAGCTGGAAGAGAACGTTAACGAAGGCTATGAACTGGTGCGTGGCGCATTCGACGACGGTGATCAAGAAATCAAATCGGTGATAACCCTAGTCACCAATTCAGGATTGGAGTTCTTGGTTTCAGAACCAACCAAGATATGGAAGAAGGAAGTTATAGAATTTCTTACTGGAGCGTCTGTAGATGACTCAGGCTACAGAATCAAGTCAAGGGTGCATGACACCAAGGTCAAGATTTCACCCAAGTCTCTGAGAAAGGTACTTCAGCTACCTAAAGTTCAGGAAGAAGAGGAAGTAACAACATCTAAGACCAGGGAAGCACTTACCTGGTGTGGACTAGATCCTAAGCTAAAGATAGGATCAGTATTCAACAGGAGAGGAATGAATACTCAAGGAAAGTTTCTGTCAGAAATTGTGGGCAAAGTACTCCTCAGCAAGACTGGAGGGCATGACAGGGTGTCAGCCTCCATGTTCAGTGTTATGACTAGAATCATTTTCAATCTCAAAACAGACTGGTCCATGGTTGTGTTTGAGAAAGTAAAGGAAAGTCTGAAGAAGCCCAATCTGGGCAGGATACTTAGTCTCTACCTGGCTGGTACAATACCAGAGGTAATGAGCAATGCTGCTGGTGCTAAAATCAACCACATGAGAAGGATGGACATGAGGATCTTCTCCAGGTGGGAAAGGGTGCTGTCGAAGGAACTGACCACCCCTGAGAAACAAGTTTCTAAGAAGGATTCCCCTCCAAAGAAGAAGAGGAAAATAGCTGCTGTGACTCAGGAGTCCTCCAGCAGCTCAGGTAGTGAAGAACATGTGGTTTTCACTCCTGATAATCATGAGGATGAGGCTGCAGAGAAGTCACCTGCTCCTCAAGAGCCAGCTGACATCCAGGGGGAGCCTCCAGCTGTAGAACAACCCTCTACACTGGAGAGTGAGCAAGCTACTCTCATTATCCAAGAGGTACTTTCTGACCTCAATACTTTAGATTTTTCTATAATAGATTCTGATTTGTCTGATATTCATCAGCAAACTCAGCAAGCAAACCAAGCACCAGATGTTGTTCTCCAAGACACATCTGCTGTAGTTGATGAACCCAGTACTTCTCCTGCACAGTCTCCAGCTGAATATACAATGGAAGATCTATTTCTGAATTTAGATCAAGAGGACTTTGACATGGACAAGACTGCTGCTGATGAAGAGACGAATGCTGCTACTGAAGAGAAGGGTGCTGCTGTTGAGGGGGAGAATCTGGAAGTTCAGGAAGAGCCTATAAGGCTAGATACTGAGAAGGCACTAGATGTGCAAGCTGACAAACCCTCAAGCCCTAAGGATAGGGTAAATATAGCAAGTACTTCAGAGTCTGAGGATGATGAAGCTGAGCAAGCTAAGAAGAAGCAGTTCTTTGTATTCAAAAGAAGGAGTCAGAGCTATAAGAAAGCTCTACAAACTGTTGCTCAACACTCCCTAGTCCAACAAGCTCCATCAACAGATTACAGCAGCTTAATGGTAGCAATGCAAGTTAAGCTGGATGAGCAAAGGAGGGCTATAGAGAAATATATTGATGAAGGCCACAAGTCTTTACAGTTTGATTTAGCTCAAGATATCAAGTCAATCAGGTTTGAGATGAACCTGAATAAGAAGGAAATGAATGATTGCTTCCACAAGGGTGGAAATGCAGTGGTATTCCTGGCTAAACATCAAGAACAGATCAAAGACAAAGTAGATGATATAGCATTGAAGCAGGGATATGTGCTGGAAAATCAATTGAGGATGAATGATAATTTGACTGCCTCCCACAATGCTATAGTGACTGAATTAAAGAATAAGTCTGCTGAACCATCTACTTCTACTAATGCTGCCAAGGCTGAATTTGATAAAGCTTTTCAAGAAGAACTTGCTGCTGTCAAGACTGCAATCAAGGATTCCCAGAAGGTCATTTCTGAACAGCTTACCAAGCTTAGACCTTTCTTTAAGGATGGCATAAGGTATTTGGACAGTCAGATCAGATTCCAAAAAGATGATGTGAGAGATCATGTAGCACAAGAAGTCATAAAGGGGGAGAGGGTGTTAGTCAAAGCTAGCTCTGACCATGCCAAATGGATTTCTAATTCCATCAGAGCTACACTGGGCTATCCTCCCCTGTGTGATGATGACAATGTAGCTGAATCTGGTATTCAAAGTGTATATCTTGGAGGAGAGCAACAGGAAGTAGCTCAGGTGATCTATCCACCTCCAGATTTTGATATGGTTCATGCTGAAGTAAGCACAATGTATAGCCCAACTGCTGGAAAGCCAACTGTTATTCTGGAAAAGGTTGTTCAACCTATTACAGCTGCTATGCAAGAGGCTATGGACAAAAAGGAAGAGACAAGGCTGTCAAAGAAGAAGTTCAGGGAACTTGCTGAGAAAAAACCAGATTTTGAACAGTGGAGCCCTACTTCTAGGAACATCATTCTCACAGCCTGGAAAGCAGCCAAGGACAATGCACATGAGAGGAACAAGTGGTTCTCAGAGGCAGAATGGAGGAAGCATGAGAGTAGGCAGGAAGCCATTGTCCAGCATAGAAGGAAGGCTAAGTTAGGAAAGCTACCTCCTACAGCTGTGGAGCCTAGCAAGTACTTTCCTAAGCCCTATCATTATTTTGAAAGTTAGAAACTCAAGGCTGAAGAACTTAAGAAGAAGGACTCCAAAGGGAAGAAGGTTGCTGATACTGAGCCTGCTGCTGCTGCTGTAAAAGCCAAAATACAAGCTGGGAAAGGCATAGTTATAAAAGAACCAGAGCAGAATTAGATTAAGATTAGACTGAAGAATGTTGTAATTTGTTACATCTAAATATTTTTGTAAATCATTGACAATGTATTGAACACAATGTTTGGACAGTTTTTGATAAATATATTTCATAAATATGTGTCTATTCTTGGTTGTTCTTTCATGTATACATTGCTTTATTCATGTTTAAGTATACCCTGTTGTAGCTTTACATCATTCTCTAATTTTTAATTAATGTGTTATATCATTCTAAGGGTTAATTCTCCAAATAGGGGAGATTGTTGTACATTTCTGTACCTGATGAAGAAGCCTCACCTAACTCTGATATACATCATAAATGATGTGTGTATACATGTATTCACTGTGCTAAAAGTTTTTATTCGACACAGAGGGAAATGTCGACACTTGAGAAAGCTTGTGTCGACACCCAGACAAGCATACCTTGGAGTCATTGTGTCGACACCTGATGAAGATCGACACCAGACAGAAATCGACATGGAGCTGTGTGACACTCAGTGAATAAGTATGCAGAAAAGCAGTTACATCATTCGACACCTAGAAGAGCTAATTTTTAATTATGAGTCGGAAGGGTTACCAATGTATCAAACCAACCAATAAGACATTAACCACAGAGCATTCTACGGAAGTTTTTAAGGGAACCCAAACTTAAATCCATCAAATTATGACTACAACTACAAGAACGAACCCCTCCAAATAGGCCTTATGGCCTTACAAACGTTCATAAATATAACAGATTGTCGCAGGCCGGCCACACATGGAAATGTAAAAACAACATTGGCCTTCTAGGGCCAGCACAGCAACAAATGTACCTGATTTGAAGAAGCCTCACCCCGCCCCTACTCGGGACCGGTGCTCTTTCCCTCAATGCCCAACAATATATATACAATAATAATCGCCACAGGTGTATCGCACGGCAAAACACCCCGTGCATCAGGGCACATTATTGAACCCTGACAAATGTGCATTCACCACCATCCCTGTGGCAACAACATTGAGTTGACCACCGTCTAAGGCTGACTATGCAACGGCAGTCCCCGTCTTCGGTCTCTCGCACCGAACCACATAGCCTAGGTATTCACTAGACTGAAGCTTCTCTCGGATCCCAAATTTTCCAAAACAATCTAAAAGTTTCGAGGCCTCCCAGACCGCCAAGTCAGAACACGTTTCCGCTGTGTGCGCCAACACCCAAGGATCCCTGCTGCAATCTAGGGAAACCCAAAAAAAACAAACCCAAAAAGTCTTCTGCAAAACCATATCGCAACACACTCCAGACAAAACACGTCCGGGAGCTTCACACACAAAATGCCCGCTTGTCCGGGCTCTACATGCAACACAAGGGGATTCCCGTCACCCAGACAAGCACTCAGCATACTCGCGGGAGCGGGATCCCTATCAGAAAGAAGAGACAGCGCTCTTGGAGTTCTTGTATTGTGAAAAACTCGGTTAGAACTCTACACCTTCCCTGATCCGCTCTCCGATGAACGGTGCTCCGATGCTCCGCCGCGGCCGGAAACCTCCTTCTTCTTCCTCTCCTCTCTCACTTTGGAAGGGGAAACTTTGGAGAGAAAAATGAGGGAATAACTCCCTATTCCCGGCCACAGAGCAGATCTCATCTGGGCCAGATCCTAATTAAAGAAAATGTCGCACAAAATTCCCCACTGGCACACGGCCGTGGTCCAAGCGTGTGTGTCCAGGCACGATCACACTGAGAAATGCACACGGGCCAAGACACGCCCGTGTCTGACCTGAACGCCCTGTCGGGTTCCTCGACGCCCGTGTTCGAGGGCGTGTCACGCATAACCGCCACGGCAACGGCAGACCCCTCAGGAACGGGTCGGGAACGGGTTGGCACGCCCGTGTCGACACTTAGCACGGCCTTGGACGCCCGTGTCCTAGGCCGTGTACCCCTCGCACCAAAAACTCTTTTTCCGCACCTAGCACACAAAATTCGGGGCGTTACAGCTAAGTCTACACCAGAAAGTGTCGACACTTGAAGATGTGTCGACACTCAGCAAAAGTCTGCAGAATCTAAGTACAAGTGTCGACACTCAACACAATGTGTCGACACTCAGCTGAAGAAACAAAAGTGAAGACTTGTGTCGACACCAAGAAGCAGTGTCAACACTTGACAGTTTCAACACATGAAGATGTGTCGACACAAAGAACATGTGTCGACACTTAGAAGAATACAGTTAAAGAATGAAGAACAAGACTTGTGTCGACACTCAATTTCAGTGTCGACACATGCAGAAGAATCTGTGTCGAGACATACAAGGAATTGTGTCGACACCTTGTAGACTTGTGTCGACACTTACACAACATGTGTCGACACTTAGTCTATAAGTGTCGACACTTAAGAACAGAAAGTCTCGACACTATCTGACAGTTAGAGAATTTCAAGAAGTGACTGGTTGACATGACAGCTGCCGATCCAGCCGGTCTACTGCAACTGTCAGAGAAATCAGAAGTCTGTTATGAACCGGATCAGCCGGTTACCATGAAGGAAGCCTATAAATAGGCACCCATTGTTTACAGAAAGTGAGTGATTGATTGTTGTTGATACAACTTGTGAGAATATTCAAAGTGGTTGATCAGATTAAATCAAGAAGTGATTCACAGAGGATCAACACAAGAAGGTCTGACAGTTCAACTGCAGATCTAAGAAGTTGGAGAGAGAGAGCTCCAATCAAGAATTCAGTCTTTGGAACTAAGGCTGAGAAGAAGGATTCAGAAACATCTGGATCTCAAGAAGCAGAGGTCAAGGAACAACTGCAGAAGATTCAGACTAATTCAGTTCTAACTCAAGAAGCTTTGAAGGAAGCTAAGTCAGTTTGGATCTAACTGAGTTCTTCCAAGAACTCTTCAAGAAACTCTCAACTCCTCTCCTATTTTCTGAGTTGTAGAGTTAGCTATTGTATTTCTATTTTAACTTGTAGGATCCATTGGATCTGAGAGAATTGTAAGCCTATATTATAAAGGCTGAGGGTAGGGCTTGATTGCCTGAGTGTAGGAGTTGAAGAACTCTGAGTGTAGGCCTTAATTGGCTGAGTGTAGGCCTGGGTGGCTGAGTGTAGGCCTTTGTGGCTGAGTGTAAGGCTTTGGGCCTGAGGTGTAGGAACCTAGTTGGGTTCTGAGATAGTGGAGAAGGTTGGCCGAATCTAGTACACTGCTAGATAGGCGAAGGGGAAAGTGGATGTACCCAAAGATTGGGGAACCACTATAAATTAGTGTGTCTGCTGTGCTGTGCTGTGCTGTGGATTAACTGTGTATATTCTGTAATTGCTGTTAGCTGTAGAATTCTGTGAAATAACTGTTGTGCTGCCAATAAAGTTTTAAAAAGGTTTAGGTCACCTATTCACCCCCCCCCCCCTCTAGGTGTTTAGGTACCATATCTTTCAACTACAAAGTCAAACTTTAGCTAGGGCACGCGACAGGTAAAGAAGCTTGTTACAGAACCGAGGAAGGAGGATGGGGAAATGCATTCATGATGGGCACATGTTTCCGTGCTTTGTCTACAATCAACTAACAAGATGAGTGGATCACAGACTCGGGGTGTGGTCACCACCTTCCGGGGGATGAGTCAAAGTTTTCTTCTCTGCAGGCGTACTCAAGTAATGAAGCTATTATTACTATTGATGATATAGTTCATGCAATCGAGAAGGAGGGCGTTGTTTCTTTGGGTAGTGATAAGGGTCCACTCACCTTGAGGAGTGTTTATCACGTGCCGGGAATGAAGAAGAACCCCTTCTTTGTGATCAACGCAGTGGATGCGGGTTATGATATTCTATTTGGCCCGATAGAAGTGAAGTTTCTCCGCAATGTGTCAGCGGTGAAGGCTGACGTTGCTCATATAGGAAGGAGAGTAATGGACTTGTTTGTGTTATCAACAAGTTCCTATGTTGATCGGATGAGAGCCAATGCTAATACTATTATCTGACACGAGAGGCTGGGACATGTCGGGATGGGCAAGTCGAAAGCTATGGCGGTAAGAAGCCTTGTGAAAGGTTTGCCAAAATTGTCATCCTTCGGCCGACGATCATGTCTGTGTGGGGTGTTAATATGGTAAGGCATGTCGCCTTCCATTTGACAAGTCATAGACTAGATGTAAAGCACCATTGGAGTGCATCCATGGTAATTTAATATGATCCACCGTCACTGCTAGTCTTGGAGGCAGCAGATACATGGTTGTCTTGATTGATGACTATACTAGGTACACATGGGTGTACTTCATTAAGGAGACGTCAAACGCATTCCAATTGTTTGTGGAGTTCGAGGTGCTTGTGGAGGTCGGCTTGGCCTACGGATAAAGATGTTGAGAATGAACAACGGAGATGAGTTCGTTCCAAATGAATTCTCTAACTTTTGTAGGAAGTGCAGAATCCGGAGAGAGCTCACTTATGCACATATTCCACAATAAAATGGAGTAGCATAGCAGAAGATCCGCCATCTGATGGAGACCTGCATGTGTTGGCTTCTTGCCAAAGGCATTCCCAGGTTCTTCTAGGCAGATGGGATGTCCTATGCGGAATACTTCATCAATCGGATGCCTATGAGTCCGATCAATATGAAGTCTACTTATGAGTTGATGTTTAAGGAGAAGCCCAACGTTGAACACCTTCGGGTGTTCGGGTCAACCTGTAATATACACGTCCCAGATGCTCTCAGGACTAAGCTGGATGCGAATGCGAGAATGCTTGTCTTCGTGGGCTATGACTAGAGAAAGAATGAGAATATATTGATCCTGCCACGAAGAAGTTCATAGTTTCCAGAGACATTATCTTCAACGAACTGATATCGTATTGAGTTAGCTCGTCTCTGGAGCTACAGGAAAGTAGGTCAGACGGAGGGCAAGAGGAAGCTGCTAAGGATCTTCTAGTGGAGTTATCTATGTCACAGGAGCTCCAGGTATTTCTAGCTCCGGGGCGGAGGCTTCTGGTTCAGGAAGCAGGGGGAGCGATGCTTTGAGTTTGCCCGAGATCAGAGCTGGTTTAGAAGAAATAGCAGAGGTTATCTGTCATGGTCAGGTCCTTCGGAGGTCAAAGAGGACCATCAAACCATCGACTCAGTACTGTGAATGGAACATGGTGAACTTTGTCTCTTATTTCTTCACATGCCCTCTAGATGAGGGAGAGCCCTCTAGGTTTCAAGACGTCACTGGATTCAAGGAGTGAGATGATGTCATAGATGAGGAGATGGCTGCCCTCAAAAGAAATGAGATATGATACCTTGTGCCTAAGGTCGATGACGTTACTCCTGTGACATGCAAGTGGATGTACAAGCTAAAGAAGAAGACGAATAGTAGCATGGAGCGATACACGGCTCGCTTTGTAGCTCGGGGGGTTCTCTTAGTAGTACGGAGAAGACTATGAGGAGATGTTTAGTCCTATTGCCAAAATGACTTCAGTACGGGTGGCGATTGCCTTGACAACTTGCCAAGGATGGAAGATGTGGAAGCTTGACATAAAGAATGTTTTTCTTTACGGAGAAATTGATGAAGACATCTTCATGGTTCAACCACAAGGTTACGTGTCTGAAGATCATCCAGGATAAGTCTGCAAGCTCTATAAAGTCCTTTATGTCTTGAAGCAGACACTATGAGCATGGTACAGAAAGATCGCAGAATACCTCCAGTTCTGCGATTATTTTGCCTCTGACTTAGATTCAAGCTTGTTCATAAAGAATAAGGGGGAGCTTCATATCTTGGTACTGTTGTACGTTGACGACATGATCGTTACGAGGAACTTTGAGGAGGAGGTAGCTAGGCTCAAGGCAGAGCTAGTTATTCATTTCGAGATGAAGAATTTAGGTGAGCTCCACCACTTCCTTAGACTCGAGGTGGAGAAGAGAGAGAGAGGCATACTTATTTCCCAAAGAGGCTATGCAGAACGGATCGTTCAGCGGTTCGGCATGCGAGAGGGAAAGAGTTGTTCTACTACACTAGATTTTGGTCTCAATCTTCGACGTGATGAGTGGAGGGTTCTTCCAGATCCTATGTTGTTCCCAGCTCTAGTTAGGAGTCATATATACTTAACGATTTTGAGGCCAGATATTGCTTATGTTGTAGGCCGAGTAAATCGAAATATAACGGAGCCCAGAAGCCTCATCTGGTAGCGACAAAGAATATCTTGAAGTACGAGAAGGTTACTTCTGATATGGGTTTCCTTTATGGGGAGACACGGGCTTCAACCTATACGGTTACACATATGTTGATTATGGGGGAGACTCAGATGATTGGAAGTCGGCGCCTGGTTATGTTTTCACATGTGCATCAGCAGGTATCTTGTGGTGCAGAAAAAAAAAGCAAGATTCTGTGTCCGTCTCTACTACGGAAATGGAGTATAAGGCTTCAGCCTTGACAACTTGGGAATCCATCTGGCTTAGGAGTCTAGTAGAGGACGTCCATGAAGAAGTGTGAGGTCTCACTCTGCTTCATGGTGATAATGAAAGTGTTCTTAAACTGGTTGGCAATCTAGTTTGTCACGCTCTGACCAAGCATATTGAGATTGAGCGTCACTTCGTTCGGGAGAAAGTGCTGGAGGGGTCTCTTATGGTTGGGCATGTGCGGAGTGAGAACAATATCTCAGACATCTTCACAAAGCCGCTATCTAATGGGCCATTTGAACGGTTATGAGGACTTCTTGGGCTGGTTTTCACTTCTCACTTCAAGGGGGAGTGTTGAAATTTTTGAAGTGAAAGTGGCGGCCTATTCAGACTGTCCGCGCGGTCTAATGCAGCGGATTGCGAGGACTGGTGTGGCGACTAAACAGCTCGGCTAGTGTCTTCTTCAGCTTGTTCCCAGGATGTAACTGTGAGAATAGGATGTCTATCCATGGGAGTTGCGGACTCATCTGGAGTTTGCCAAGTACGGTTGTTGTGGACTCTTCTGGAGGTCGCAAGATTGGTATAGTGTTGTGTATGTGGTCTTATTCTCTGGTGGAACGGTTTGATGGAGACCGTGGAGTTCGCCAGTTAGTGTGGACTGGTGTTTGAGTACTCCAGTATGGAGTTCGCGTCGTGAACTCTTGATGGTGTGGACTTGGTCTCGATTGGTACCAAGTCTGATTGTGCTCAGTTCGCGAGTTTGTACGTATAGTGTCACCACCCACGCCCGGATCGAGGAGTCTTAATGGGATATGACTGGTTCAACCGTAAGGGCTGCTGCCCATGTGACCCCTACACTTTTCTGGCTTGTTTATCAGCACAACGCGGTGTTGGCGTTGAGTCTCAAACCTGCAACTCTTGATAAGGAGCCTTAATATCACTCATCATCACTAACTGAGTTTTTTTTTGTAACGACCTCTCCATCCCATGGCTCGAAAGGAAGACCGCCGACACCCCCAACATCCAGCTCGAAAGGGTTAAGCCATGACCGATCGACAGATCTTGCACCCCAACCCCTCTCTATGCCCACCACCGAGGAGAAACCTCTCACCCTGAAGAATGTGTATCACGTCCCTGGAACGAAGAAGAACTTTTTTTCGATGATAAATGTACTGGATGCAGGATACCTCATTCTTTTCGGAGCGAAGGAGATGAAGTTTGTAAAGAACTTGTTTGGGATCGATGGAGATGTTACTCATGTTGGGAGGTGTGTGAAGGACCTGTTCGTCCTGTCTGTTAATGTGTATGTTGACCAACTGAAGACAAATAATGGCGCAATAATCTTGCATGAGAGGCTAGATCATGTGGGAATGGACAAGCTGAAGGCAATGACGACGACCACGTTTGTAATGGATGCCAATTTGGAAAGTCACACCGACTTACATTTGACAACTCAGATTCTAGGTGCAGAGCTCCGTTAGAGTGCATCCATATAGATGTGATGAGACCATACACCACCTCGTCCTATGGAGAAAATAGATACATGTTGGTGTTGATAGATGACTACACCCGGTACACCTTAGTGTACTTCATGAAAGAGAAGTCAGAGGTTTTTGAGAAGTTCCAAGAATTGAAGGAGCTTGTTGAAGGGAAGCTAAGGCGACAAGTAAAGAAGTTGAGAACTTACAATGTCAGAGAGTTTACCTCTAACGCTTTTGTGTATTTTTTTGTAGAAGATCAGGCATTTGGAAAGAACTCATGTGTGCCTGCACTCCTTGGCAAAATGGTGTTGCCGAGAGAAAGATCTATCACTTGGCAGAGATATGTAACAGTTGGATGTATGCAAAAGGAATTCCTAAAGCCCTATGGATGGAGGGAATGGCTTGTGTTGCTTACGTGATCAATAGGTTACCTCTGAGTCCAAATTGAATGATGTCTCCTCATGAACTAATGTTCAACAAGAAGCCAAGTGTGGCTCACTTAAAGGTTTTTGGTGTGACATGCTTTGTGCACATTTCAGACCAACTACGGACCAGGCTGGATCCAAAATCACAGAAGTGCATGTTTGTTGGATATGACGAACGAAAGAAGGGGGTGAAAATGCATGGATTTGCACACTCACATGTTTATCGTTTCTCGGAATGTAGTGTTTGTGAACTGGTTTCTTATCAGGGAGTATCATCTATGGAGTTGACTGATGAATAAGTAAGAAGGGACGAAGGGATAGTCATTGAGGACTCTAGGGTAGAACTTGTGATGTCTCCAAGTGCTCCATCTTCATCTAGCTTAGAAAGAGCTTCGTGTTCTAGAGGCAGGGGAGCACTGCTCTAAGGTATGTCGAGTAAAGGACTGAAGTAGTGGATGTTATTGATATGGTTGAAAGTTGACAAGGGTTGAGGAGGTCTAAGCGGACTATTACTCCACCCGCACGTTACAAAGAAGGGAATTTTGGGAGTCTAATCTCCCGTTTCTTTGCAGGACCACTTAACGAAAGGGAACCTACTAGGTTTGAGGACGCGGTAGGCGTAAAGGAGTTGGATGAATCCATGAAAGAGGAGATGACAACATTGGAAGAATGAAACTTGGGACCTGATTCCCATGATTGAAGGAACAAAGCCTGTCACCTATAAATGAGTGTACAAGATAAAGAGGAAGGTTGATGAAGGAGTGGAGCAGTACAAGGCGAGGCTTGTTGCTCGAGGTTTCTCTCAGCAATACAACAAAAACTACTAAGAGACGTTTAGTCCTGTGGCAAAGATGATATCGGTAAGGACTGTCATTGCCTTGGCAGTATGTCGTGGTTGGAAGATGTGGCAACTTGAGGTAAGGAATGTGTTCCTATATGGAGAGATCAACAAGTACATATTCATAGAGCAGCCACCTGGGTATGTGTCCAAGTCTCTGCGATAACACGTGTGCAAATTAAAGAAAGCTCAATACGGGTTGAAGCAGACACCAAGAGCCTGGTATGGAAAAATTGTTGAGTATCTCCGGTTCTGCGGGTACGATACACTCGATTCAGACTCCAACATGTTTGCAAAAAAGAGGGTTGGTCTGCATGTACTGGTTCTACTGTACGTCAACGATATGATTGTGGCTGGGAATGATGACGGGGAGGTGGTGATGCTTAGAGCAGCCACATTGGTGGGGCTCGCGGGGCTCGCTACCGTGCTTGAAAAGAAGCAGTCCATTCTATGTCGACATAGGATATTGTGCCCAGCTGTGAATGCTTACGATGTGTGCGTAGCTGTGAATGTCTGTGATGTGTGTGCGGCTTTGAATGCCTGCGATGTGTGCGCGAATGTGAGTGCATGCAATATGTGCACGACTTGAAGGTCTGGGAAGTTCGTTCAGGTTTAAATACCTATTGCGTTGCTATGCTAGTAGAGCTTATAGTATAACTGATGAATATTACTGTCGGTAATCCAGTTATATCATGCTATACTTTTTGATTGCTCCTAACTTATTTATGAAATGTTGTGCTAACCATTTCTTGCTTCGGCTATCTTATTTTGTTGGGTTTGTGCGCTCATCCCCAGGATATGGATCCGGGGAGGAGATTTTATTTCACTTAGCTCTATGACTAATGGTTATCTTAATAACCATTCACAGGAGATGAAACACCATATTGACTAGCTGTTGCAGGAAGATACACCAACTGATAGGACTATCCGAGCAGAGGCACTCCCGTCGTCTGCAGAGTTTCGAGACGTGAGTACTAGCGAGCAGAGTTGAGAGAGAGAGGAGTTGCTAGTTGTAGTACTATTATAATGTACGGGCTTCATGTATAAACAATGGATACGGCCTTTCGCGTTTTCTGTTAAATATCTATTGTATATATATATATATATATATATATATATATATATATATATATATATATATATATATATATATATATATTTGTTGTGGCTTCCTGTTAATGTTTTCGTTAAACTCTGTGATGTGATATGAATTTTGTTATTCAAGCCGAGCAAGGAGGCCAGCTAGTGCTTAATAGTGTGGGTTGACACTCTTAAGGAGCACTGGGTGGACGCCTTGGGCAAGTAAGGTCCCCTCCAGCTCGGCCCGGGCAAAGGTTGGGGGGGGTCTTACATAAACTCCGCCTTCGCATTTGTCTTCCTCCAAACTCTCACCGCATCGGCACCAACAACAGCAACCACCTCTTGCCTTGCGTCACCACAGAAGACCTCTCAAAAGTCCTCGTCCAAAATATAACTTTCTGAAAGTCCACCTAGTGTCAACTACCTTCACCTATGGGGGGGGGAATAGGTGACTTGCAGCGTTTTAGCGGAATTAAAATTATACCTGCACAAGAAAACAAAACAGCACAGCACAGAAAGGACACAAGCAATTTATAATGGTTCCCCGATTTGGGTACATCCACTTTCCCCCTTCGACCTATCTCCCAACCAGGGACGACTCGGTCACTTCACCAACATGATTGAAATCCAATCCTTGCACTAACGGAAGGAACCCTTCCACACGTAGGAGACAACACTCCCACAACACGGATTGCACTCAACTCTTACAACTAGGAACCAACGTTCCTTTACAACAAAAATGAAAATAGAATGTACAAGAAATACAAACAACTTTTGGAGACTAAGGTGTCCCTCTTCATTCGATGACGTGTTCTTGAAGTCAACGAAGAGTCCACAACCCTAGGTCTCACTTGGAGAGAATCTCCCTGAAACCGGCGGCGGCAAGAAGGGTGGCGGCTTGGTTCTCGGGATCGGCGGCGACAACGGAGTGCTGCTGCTGGTCTTTGGAGATTCAATTTTCGTAGCAAAGCTAGCAAGGTCTTCCAACGGTCACACTAGGATCGATCGTCTCGATCGATTCGGAAAGGGAAGGTTTTCCCGATCAACGAATCAAGAGACAAAGAATCTCTGGTTAGACGCGTGAGACGCAGTGCTTGGCTAAGCTTCTGTCGCCGGAAGATCTGGAAGAACCACGATCAAAAGCGGCGAACAACTAGCACGAGCGGCGACGGCGGCGGAGCAGGTATCGCGATCTAGGTCAAGGTCGGCGGCTCGGCTTCGTCTTTTTCAAATCTTTTTTTTTTCGTCACTGTTCAAAAATACGCGTGTATTTATACAGTAGAATACTCCTTTATGACAGTTATGGGTCCCACCAGAAGAAACCCTAAAAGCGGTTCAAAACAGCGTCTTAACATTTGATCCGGTCCAGCGGGATCCAGAAAATCGTCTAAGGCAAAATCGGCGAGAATCGAAGGTGATTCTCGTCGAATCGGTGAGAATCGAAGGTGATTCTCGTCGATTCGGCGAGAATCAAAGGTGATTCTCGTCGATTTTGACTTATTGGCACGCTCTGATTTAGCCGGATAGAGACGGCGAGAATCAGCCAGTGATTCTCGACGATTCGGCGAGAATCACTTGGTGATTCTCGTCGATTATCACTTAGACGATTTTTCGTCTTTCCACCCATGAGCTGCTCTTTGACCCATCCTTGCTCCTTGTCTGCTCTTGCATTATCACAGCCATGTACTTGAAAATAAGTACACTCCAATAGAGAGAGTACACGTAGGCCAACACACTGATCTGCTCAACGAGGGATTACATCGGGCAGACCCGTGTATATTGACCTACTGCACCCTGACATTGGTCTGTACTTAGCGTGGAATAACTGTAAGCACAACTTGAAAGAATTCATCAAATACATTATCTATTTACTTTAGCTTGTTCAGGGGCTTCTTCAAATCAGGTACATTGTGGATACAATACCCAACAATCTCCCCCTATTTGAAGAAGCCTAAACCCTACAAGCTAAGGTGAATAGAGCGTATGGGAATGAAAATCATAAACTTAAAATTAAGTTGAGAGAGATATTCATTACCAATACTAATTGCTTGAGAGCAACCTTGGAGCCACCTTAGCCTTAGCCGAGAGGGTAATCTCCCCCTTTTCGGCTTCTGCAAATCTGGGTATGTTGCATTTGACCCCTTGCTCCCCCTCAGTTCTTGCACCTGTGCTCACACTTGAGTTCCTGGCAGAGGCTCCCGCTAGATGCACAAGCCGGGAGCGTCTGTACTCTTCATTCCTCATAGTTTAGCATCCCCAATTTAGTTTTGAAAAGACTGAACTTGGCTTCGTCTAAGGGCTTTGTGAAAATATCTGCAATCTGCTTGTCCGTGGGGACATAACAGAGAGAGATGTCCTTGTTCTCCACGTGCTCCCGAATGAAGTGGTAGCGCACTTCAATATGCTTCGTTCTGCTGTGCGATACCGGATTGTTGGCAATTGCAATTGCACTAGAGGAGTCGCAGTACATTGGTACTTCCTTGAACTGAAGGTCGTAGTCGGCTAACTGGTTTCTGATCCATAGGAGTTGTGCGCAACAGCTGCCTGCCGAGATGTACTCAGACTCTGCTGTGGAGGTTGCTACACAATTCTGTTTCTTGCTGTTCTATGAGATAAGCCTTCTTCCGAGGAATTGACACGTCCCGGAAGTGCTTTTCCTGTCATCCCTACTCCCTGCAAAATCAGCATCTGAAAAACCTATTAGCTCGACATCATTGTTTCTCGGGTACCACAAGCCAAGGTTGGGAGTACCTTTAAGGTATCTTAGAATTCGCTTTGCAGCGACATAGTGAGATTCCTTAGTGTTCACCTGATATCTGGCACAGACACATGTGGAGAACATGATATCCGGTCTACTGGCAGTAAGGTAGAGCAGGGATCCAATGATGCTTCTGTATTTGATTTCATCGAAAGGTTTACCTTTCTCATCCTTATCCAGAGACATAGTGGATCCCATTGGAGTCCTCATAGAGGTTGCATTCTCCATACCGAATTTCTTGAGGAGTTCATGTGTGAACTTCGTCTGAGAGATGAAGATTCCATCCGCAGACTGTTTCACTTGAAGTCCCAAGAAATACTTTAGCTCTCTCATACTGCTCATTTCAAACTTTCCTTGCATAAGTTTAGAAAACTTTTTGCAAAAATTGTTGTCCGTTGAGCCGAATATAATGTCATCGACATAGATTTGCACCAGCAAAATCTTGCCTTTGACTTCCCTGAGAAACAATGTCTTATCTATTTTATCTCTAGAGAACTTGTTCTCAAGAAGAAAACTAGATAAAGTCTCATACCAAGCTCGTGGAGCTTGTTTTAAACCATATAGAGCTTTATTAAGAAAATATACATGATTCGGATAAGTAGGATTGACAAAACCTGGGGGTTGAGCGACGTATACTTCCTCTTTCAGGTCTCCGTTCAAGAATGCAGATTTCACATCCATTTGATAGACTGTGAATCCTTTGTGCGAAGCATACGCCAGGAACAATCTGATTGCCTCGAGCCTTGCCACTAGTGCAAAGGTCTGGTCGAAGTCAATCCCCTCCTCCTGTCTGTAACCTTGAGCCACCAGCCTGGCCTTGTTCTTTATGATGACACCATGTTCATCAAGCTTATTTCTGAAGATCCACTTGGTGCCAATCACATTCTGCTTTTGTGGTCTGGGAACCAGCGTTCAAACGTTGCATCGTTCGAATTGATGCAGTTCATCTTGCATGGCCAAAATCCATGTCGCATCTTTGTTCGCCTCGTCAAACTTCTTTGGCTCAACCTGTGACAGGAAGCTAAGATGCAAAATCTCGTTAATAGTACCTCTTCGAGTTCTGACACCGGCACGAGGATCTCCGATGATCTGATCTCTAGGATGATCCCTCACGTGCCAGAGCTCTAGAAGTCTGGCGTCTGGAGCTTCGACTACTTCTTGGGCTTCTCCTTCTTCTAAGAGATTTGCTCCATTTTGATCGTCAACATTCTCAGTTGACGTTGAGGTGAAAACTTTGACGTACTTAGGAGTTTCATCTTTAGCGGTCTCATTGAGACTCAGCTGTTCAAGTCGTACACCTGCATCTTCAAGAATATCGCTGGAAGAATTGCTGTTAAGCAAGCTTCCTTCATCAAATACAACATTGATTGATTCTTCTACCACTAGGGTTTTCTTATTGAAGACCCTATATGCCCGACTGTGGGTACTATAGCCCATGAATATGCCTTCGAAGCATTTTTCACCAAATTTAGTACGCGTGTACTTCTCATTATTCAGTACATAGCATCTGCAACCAAAGATCCTCAAGTAGGACAAGGTTGGTTTCCTGTCTCTCAGTAGCTCATAAGGCGTCTTACGATGATTCTTGTTGATCAATGCTCGGTTTTGTACATGACAAGCCGTATTGACCGCCTCTGCCCAGAAGTATTCTGGGAGAGAAGCGTCTTTCAACATTGTCGTGCAAGCTTCAATAAGAGTTCTATTTCTCCTCTCCGCAACTCCATTTTGCTGAGGAGTGCACGGGGAGGAAAACTCATGGAAGATACCTTGTTCTTCACAAAAATCTGTCATAGCACCAGATTCGAATTCTGTTCCATGGTCACTTCTGATTTTGACCACTGAGCAGTTAAATTCGTTCTGAACCTGCTTGACAAAACTAGTGAAGATGTCAAACGTATTTGACTTTCATTTTAAGAAGAACACCCATGTAAACCGAGAGTGATCATCAACTATCACTAGCATATAGGACTTGCCTCCCAAGATATGAACTTGCATTGGACCAAACAAGTCCATATGCAGAAGATAAAGACATCGGGAAGAGTATTTGTCTGCAATGCTCTTAAAGGTAGCCCGAGTCTGTTTGTCCATCTGGCATGCAGAACAGGGGCTATCTTTGATGCACTTGATAACGGGAGCATCCCTTACTAAGTTTTTAGAAAACAACATACTAATTGTTTTGAAATTAATATGTGCCAATCTCTTGTGTCATTGTTCACAAAGAGATGCACTGCCTGTTGCCACTAGGCATACGGGGGTAGATGAATCTAAACTAAGAAAATTTAAGCAGAAGATATTTCTGCTCCTAATGTCTGTTAATACCGTCTCAGAAGAGGCACATGAGATTATCAGGCATTTATCCTTGCAGAACTTAACGTCATAACCTTTATCACATAACTGACTTACACTAATCAGGTTATGGTTTAACCCTTCAACATATGCCACGTCGGTGATAGAGATTATACCGTTGGAAATCATACCGTAACCTCTGGTGACTCCTCGATCTGACCCCCCAAAGATGACTTTGGGTCCATTCTCGACTGGAGTGTAATCACGCAGCAGGCTTCTTGTCCCCGTCATATGTCGGGAGCATCCACTGTCCAAGTACCATATTGGCGTTTTGGTGGCCTTTGGACATTCCTGCAAAACAAAATTAATTTCCCTTAGGAACTCAATCGAACTTGGGTCCTAGATTCTTGGTTAGCATACTCCCCCTCGGGTGGTTAACCCTACGAGTGGTCGGCCTCGCATTGCTAACATAAGGAGTCTCGTTATACCTCGGATTAAACCAACAATCCACGGCAAAGTGACCAACTTTTCCACAACACCAACAGTCAAATCTGTTGTACCTCTTCCTAGGCTCCTGCCTTACCCTGGGAATGGTGGGTACAGCCGGGGCCATGGATCTGGAGGAGGAGGCATCATATTGATTGCAGTCACATGACTTCTTCACCTTCTGTTCCTTCAGTATAACAGGCTTGGCTTTTGGTGCCTACTTTCTATTATGGCCGCTAGAGAATTGACCATAATTTCCCATGTGGATTTCCTCATAAGGTGCCTTGAAGACACTCTCACCGAAGTTGCGGGGAAAAGTCCAACCATCATATCGGCTCTTTGTCTTTGCAACTGAGGGCCGGAAATGATGACCAAAGGTTGACTCAAAGTCATGTTGGTTGCAGGGAAAGCTAGGCTTTCTGAACGCATTAGGACTGAGTGGGGCCTTTCCCTTTTCAGCAGCAGAGGCCTTCTTGGCGGCCTTGTTCTTTCTCCGGTTCCTGTTTCTCCTGGATGAGGAACCGGATACCCCTACATGCCCCAAGTCTGCTTCTTTGGCCTGAGCAGAGAAGGTATCAACTAATGGAAGAACTATTTTTGGCATAGAGAAGCTCTTGACGATCTTCCTTTCTACCGCAAGTTGTTCTTCCAACTTGTCGACTTCCTCCTGCTTAAGATCAAGGAGCTTAAGAGACTCTGAATGCTTTGAAGTCAGGTCTAGGTGTTCCTGTCGGAGAGAGATCAAACTGGTGATCTCTTCCCTTAGGGAGACACTCTCACCCTTAAGGAATTTCACTTCCTTTTTCTTAGCCTTCAATCTCTTACGGCACTCCTCGAAAGTGTTGAGTAGAAGCTCATACTTCTCGAGGAGCTCCGCTTCACGGGCCGAAGGGCTATCCTCAGGGTCATCATCCTGAGACTCAGGATCAGATTCAGAGTCGGAGAGATGGGTGTGAGCTTTTACCTTCCCAGTAAATGGGGGGCATTCTCCTTCTGAGTCGGAGCGACCCACCAGCCCGAAGTAGGCTTCCTCATCATCACTGGAGTCTGAGGAATCAGATTCACTCAGTGTCTTTGGCTTTTTGGCGATGTAGCTCCTCTCTTTCTTCTTATCTCTAGAGGACTTGTGCTCCTCTCCCTTCCCCTTTTCTCTCTTGCCTTGGTGGCAGTCGGCCACGACGTGTCCTGGCTTATTGCATCCAAAACAAATAATGTCAGAGGAGCGATGTTTGTTCGGTTTAGATGCATACCTGTCAGAAGAATAATTTTTCTTCTGATGCCTGGAGGAGGAGCCGTCTCTCTTTCTTTGATTTCTCATCTTGAGGAACTTCTTGAATTCTCGGGTGATGAGGGAGAAATCTTCCTCAGACAACTCTGAGCTGGAGGAGCATGGCTCGGAGTCCTCCTCCTCATCCTTTTTCCTGGCACGGTATGAAACTGCACCCTTGCCCTTCCTGGAGTGAATGGCTTTTAGGGCCACAGTCTTTTCCTTGGCTGCAGCCTTCTCTGCTTCTTCTTCTGCTTTCCTGGTGTTCAGTTGAAGCTCATAGGACATCAGCTTCCCAAACAGAATTTGCGGGTCTGTTTCAGCTAGTCTGCCAAACTCTCGGATGGCGCAGATCTTTGTGTCTCATTCCTTAGTAAGGGACCTAAGGAATTTATCATTAAGTTCACCATCAGTGAACACTCTTCCATATCCTTTGAGGGCATTGACAATCTTGAGGAAGTTCTCGAAGGTGACTCCGATCTCTTCCTTAGGCCCTTGTCTGAAGGCCTCATATTTCTGGTTCAGGAGGGATCTCCGATCATCCCTCACTTCATCAGTGCCCTCCATTAGGATAATCAGGCAGTGCCAGATCTCCTTTGCTGTCCTACAGTTGCAGAAGTTCTGCATCATTGAGTCATCAACCGCGCTGACCAGAATGTTCTGCGCCTTCTTGTCAAGTCCCACCAGCACCATCTCGTCCTTGTCCATTTCAGAAATTTTCTTTGGCACTTTCTTGGTAGGATCAATGGTGGAGACCTTAGTGGGGACATAAGGTCCCTCCTCCATGATCATGAAGAGTCGGGGATCGACCGCTTCAATGTAGAACCTGATCCTTTCCTTCCAGATAGGAAAGTTGAGTCTGGTGCACACTGGGGTCTTGCCTGTGTACTTGAGTCCGTCCATAGTAGATGTTTGTCTTCTTCTTGACACTAGTGGCAGGATTCTACTCAAGGTGTGAACCTTTTGATGAGGAACCTCGCTCTGATACCACTTGAAAGTCCACCTAGTGTCAACTACCTTCACCTATGGGGGGGGAATAGGTGACTTGCAGCGTTTTAGCGGAATTAAATGTGTACCTGCACAAGAAAACAAAACAGCACAGCACAGAAAGGACACAAGCAATTTATAGTGGTTCCCCGATTTGAGTACATCCACTTTTCCCCTTCGACCTATCTCCCAACCAGGGACGACTCGGTCACTTCACCAACAGGATTGAAATTCAATCCTTGCACTAACGGACGGAACCCTTCCACACGTAGGAGACAACACTCCCACAACACGGATTGCACCCAACCCTTACAACTAGGAACCAACGTTCCTTTACAACAAAAATGAAAATAGAATGTACAAGAAATACAAACAACTTTTGGAGACTAAGGTGTCCCTCTTCGTTCGATGACGTGTTCTTGAAGTCAACGAAGAGTCCACAACCCTAGGTCTCACTTGGAGAGAATATCCCCGAAACCGGCGGCGGCAAGAAGGGCGGCGGCTTGGTTCTCGGGATCGGCGGCGACAACGGAGTGCTGCTGCTGGTCTTTGGAGATTCAATTTTCGTAGCAAAGCTAGCAAGGTCTTCCAACGGTCACACTAGGATCGATCGTCTCGATCGATTCGGAAAGGGAAGGTTTTCCCGATCAAAGAATCAAGAGACAAAGGATCTCTGGTTAGACGCGTGAGACGCAGTGCTTGGCTAAGCTTCTGTCGCCGGAAGATCTGGAAGGACCACGATCAAAAGCGGCGAACAACTAGCACGAGCGGCGACGGCGACAGAGCAGGTATCGCGATCTAGGTCAAGGTCGGCGGCTCGGCTTCGTCTTTTTCAAATCTTCTTTTTTTTCGTCACTGTTCAAAAATACGCGTATATTTATACAGTAGAATACTCCTTTATGACCATTATGGGTCCCACCAGAAGAAACCCTAAAAGCGGTTCAAAACAGCGTCTTAACATTTGATCCGGTCCAGCGGGATCCAGAAAATCGTCTAAGGTAAAATCAGCGAGAATCGAAGGTGATTCTCGTCGAATCGGCGAGAATCGAAGGTGATTCTCGTCGATTCGACGAGAATCAAAGGTGATTCTCGTCGATTTTGACTTATTGGCATGCTCTGATTTAGCCGGATAGAGACGGCGAGAATCAGCCAGTGATTCTCGACGATTATCACTTAGACGATTTTTCGTCTTTCCACCCATGAGCTGCTCTTTGACCCATCCTTGCTCCTTGTATGCTCTTGCATTATCACAGCCCTGTACTTGAAAATAAGTACACTCCAATAGAGAGAGTACAGGTAGGCCAACACACTGATCTGCTCAACGAGAGATTACGTCGGGCAGACCCATGTATATTGACCTACTGCACCCTGACATTGGTGTGTACTTAGCGTGGAATAACTGCAAGCACAACTTGAAAGAATTCATCAAATACATTATCTATTTACTTTAGCTTGTTCAGGGGCTTCTTCAAATCAGGTACATTGTGGATACAATACCCAACACTTTCCATACATGACTTTCACTTTTTAAAGTTGGTCAATGTAAGAAGCACAATTCCAAGACCTCTTGTCATTTCACCTTCCATTGCACTATCCCTGGTTACTGCGACTCCCAGAAGCAATTAAGCAAACTGATGGTTGATTGCT
This sequence comes from Platanthera guangdongensis, assembly GCA_039583875.1. Taxonomy (NCBI): domain Eukaryota; kingdom Viridiplantae; phylum Streptophyta; class Magnoliopsida; order Asparagales; family Orchidaceae; genus Platanthera; species Platanthera guangdongensis. The sequence goes on along the minus strand of CM077155.1, from coordinate 157,240,895 downwards.
GCTCAAACCTCTGTTCCCTCTGATAACACATAAAAATTTGTGATAGCGGAAAACGAAAAACCAGGCGCAAGAACACTCAACTTATCCGAGCACAAGTAAGTCAGATGCAAATAAAAGAACAAGAATCTTGTACTATCAAATCAATATTTATAAGGCGAGGCATACATGGCAAGACATGATTCGTCAATGTACCCGATGGAATCAGAAAAAATACAAGGCAAAGAAAACAAGTCGCGCGGACTGGAAGAGTAACCGCCGGCTTTGTTGCTAACCGCTATGGAGTCCACTAAAACTGCTAAGTCGTCAAACCGCAACCTAGCTGCGCGGACTGTCCATTATTACAATGCAGAACTCTAACCGCCGATCTGCAAGCCGCTAGATCGCGCGAGCTGCTGCCGAATTGAACCAAGCCGCCAGATGCGGACAACTTATTGAACTAGGAAACTAGTTGCAGAAGACAGAGACCGCCTGGTTGCAAACCGCGACCTGCTATTAACCGCTGGTTGCTATCTGCAGAGTCCGCATTGTCCCTGACCGCAATCAGAACCAAGTACCTAGCTTTCCAGCACTATCTTACAACTTGCAACGCACAAACCTGTCAACCTCCTCAAACCGCACAGATACAAAATCCTAACCGCAGCAACTATCCGCGAGTTCACTTACTGTTCAGTTGGACTATAAATTGATGTGACAGGGGGTCCCATTTATAGAAGCGGCGAGAAGTGTGATCACCATCCTGGCTATTAGGATAACCGCTCTATCTTGCGGCGAGCACCAAGTGTATCCGTCAAGCCGCGGATACACAACCAGACCGCCACAAATAGGCAAGACAGCCAGTCCGCCAAGGTTCCACCACCAAGGCCGGATACCAAGCCAATCCGTCTTGTCGCCAAGGCCCAGCCAAACTTGATCGTCATAAATGTGGACTCTGCGAATATTGCCTCAGTTCGCCAACCTGCGGACACAGCTCCAGTCTGCACGCGCCTGCAGACAATACTCCAGTCCACATACCCCGATCTTGCAGCCAAAGCAAACAAGGCTGACTGCTGCCAAACTCGGCGGACAGAAATATCAGTCCGCGCAGACCGCGCGACCTCCCGGACTGAGCGAAACCGCACGACCCGACAAACACCGACACCAGTCCGCTCTAACCGGCGAACTCCACGGTTACCACCAACTGCGCCACCAGAGCTATATCAAGGCACAAGCCATGCAGATCTCCCAATCTCTGGTCCAGTCCTCAACCCGGACTCCGTGAACTTCAACCGAGTCTGCACCACATCTGTCTTTGCGAGCTCCGCGGATAGCAATCTTATCCGCCCGGTTACCTTCTGGGAACCAATTGCCGGCTGAACACAACCCGGCTTGGCAAGCCGTCTCCTCTGACCACACAAACCGTGCGAACAGACCACCCAGGCCGCCAGAGCACAAGCCGACTGCAACACCATTGCCGACCTGGCTAGCCGCTAGTCCTATCCGCACAGGCCGCGCGGACAAGTCGCCCGGTCCACCACTTTCACTTCATGATTTTCAACAAGTTTTCTTTTCTTGATGATGGTCATAACATTTGTCTTACCAAACGCACAATTTTATGTCGGTGATATTTTTGTCCAAACTCATCTGAGCAAAAAAAGTCGTGTCAAACAAAGCCTAAAGAATGACTATACAAAAATCTGATAGTTTTTCCATTATCATCAAATTAACAATGGGATGAGATAATAACATTAAATGCCGAGCATGAGAGAATAACTCTAAGAGAGGGAAGCCACAGAGGCACAGACACAGAGAGCTGGGCTCATCTTGTGCGCCCCGGCCCCGAGAGCAATCGAGCACGGACAAAGCCGAGTGCACGACTTTTATTATATAAATATATACATTAATTTACTAATATAATCCTGGACACGGATCAGGATCCTCTCCAGTTCGCGCGAACTGGAGAGGTCAGTTCACGGTCGTGATTTGTCCGGCGAAATCGGACGGCAGATAGGAACTCAAGTTCACGCGCGGGGCCCACTCGCCAGATGTAGTTCTCGCCCACAGCACCGTCCGATTTCGCCGGGCAAATCACGACCATGAACATGATCCCCTCCAATTCACGCGAACTGGAGAGGAACAAGATTGTCTGAACACATATTTTTCATAGTTTTATAACTTACTTTCCCTGTAACAGACCGATACTGCCTCAGTGCTGCAAGAGGCCATCGAGTATATTAAATTTCTTCATGATCAAGTCAGTGTAAGTCCCTCCATTGTGCTGCAGATAGAAGAAACTATGGTTCCCTTTGGAAGGACTTAGGCTCCGTTTGAGAGGACTATTTTCACCGGTCAAGCGGTTACGATTCCATGAACCGGATCTTAATTAAGGGCGGTTCATGCGTTCGTAACCGCTTGACCGGTGAAAATAAGTCCTCCCAAACGGAGCCTTATTTTCACAGGTCAAGCGGTTGCAACCGCATGAATCGAACCTTAAATTCATGCGATCGCAACCACTTGACCGGTAAAAATAAGTCCCCCAAACAAACCTAAATGATCAAACCATAAACAATATTTGGCGGTAATATATATTATTTGCTGGTATAGGTCTTATGCGCCCCATATTTCAAGACTGGGCGTCCCATGCAACAAAATCAGGTAGACATTTTCATTACTACTTAGGTTCTCTTATACTCAGGTAGACATTTTACATAACTTTGATCAACATAGCAGGGTTGATTGCATGCCCTGGCTTATAAAATAAGAATACATTTTACTCACAGTGTATGTACCACTTTACGATGTTCATGCACTTTAATATTTTTGACATTTAGCAACACACGTTAGTTGACAACACTTGTAAAATGTTTGTCTAAACATTGAATGGTTGACAATAGTTTTTGTGTACTGTTGCTTAATGCACAAAAACTTTCTGCCTTTGACCTTTGGTAACGCAGTTATAGTCAACATCTAATGACAACAGTTTTTAATGCTTTGACAATAAGTTTGCAGTTTTAAGTAACATTTTTAAGTAGTGTTGATAAAGATCAAAAATATTGTAGTAAAGTGACTTCAAATTGCATGTTGCAATGACTTGTATATGATACTTTTAGAGTGTGTATAACACTTCTAAGTATATACCGAAGTAGTTTATACGACACTTCATATCATATGATTAGTGCTTTATAAAAAAAAGTAGATTTGGAAAGTGCTTTATAATTAGTGGGTCTCAGCTTTCAAAGTGTGCCTTAAATTGTTTCTTAGTTATGCATACATAAAAACTCTGGCATTGGTTTGTGAAAGCAGAATTCAGACAATATATGTGTCAAGGCAAAAGCTGAAGAAGAGCGAAGAGCAGACATTCTAAGAAGCCGGGGTCTGTGTCTGGTTCCAATGGAAAACATATATCCGGCAGACGGCGAGAGCATTACTACTACTTCTGAATTCTGGACTCCCATTCATGGAAGAACATACTGGTGATAATATTGAAGAAGGGGAAGAAATGGGTTTTGACGAAGAGGAGCAGAAGTTGCATGATGACATAATAAGAGAGGAGGAAGTCCAATCAAGTGCCATTTAGGCTCCGTTTGGGGGGGACTTCGGCTGCGTTTGGCGCTGCTTATCGCAACTTATTTACTCCAGTGAGGTTGGACAAAAACGTCATTGTATGTTTGGTATGACAAATGTTACTACCATTACCAAAAAAAGAAACTAGTTTGAGAAAAGATTTTGGTATGACAATGAAATTTTTGTCCAACCTCACCGGAGCAAATAAGCCGCGATAAGTCACGCCAAACACAGCCTTACTTTCACCGGTCAAGTGGTTACGACCGAATGAACCGGACCTTAATTATGATCCGGTTCATGCGGTCGTAACCGGTGAAAATAACCCCCCCCCCCCCCCCCCAAACGGAACCTTAATTGAGTAATCTAGCTACACAAAGACTCCGTTTGGCACAGTGACGGTCGGTTAAACTGTCATTCGTTAAGGATCACCTAACAAATATCATCTGTTGGAACATAAAAGTGAATGAAGTTCCTTAGGTGACATTAACGAATGACAATTTAACCCCATGTTCATGCATGACGGCCAACCCTGTGCCAAACGGAGCTAAAGGCTAGAGCAAGTAGTTGGGAAAGTTAGAAAAATAAGTTTATTAAGATTATAATTAGGACATGTACAATAGTTTGAGGAGACATTGTTAAATTCAAAACACAAGAGGAATATAAATATTTAGAATGAAGAACAAGTGCTTTAATGTTTCTTATTCATCTCTCAAAAACAGAGTAGTGCTACAACATACTTTTATATCATTTACTGTTAGAAAGGGCGTGCGGCGGTATTCCACCTCGCAAGATATTCGGATTGCCTTCCTTAAATTCTCTTAGAGGGCTGCAGCCCAACCGACCCAACCCATTTCCACGTGCCGCGTTCGGCCCAAGCCCAACACCGGGTAACCTATCTTAAACTGGCCACGCGACGGGTTGTTGGAGGCCACATCCTCCTTTAGATAAGCAAAACTCGATAGTTAAGCGCACACCACAGAGACTTCCCAGGAGGTCACCCATCTCGTGACTACTTTAGCATGAGCACGCTTTACTATGGAGTTTTTCCACTTCTCATCACCAATTGAGCTGCAACTGAATTGGTGATGATAAGTGGAAAAACTCCATAGTTAAGCGTGATCGGGCGAGAATAGTCCTGATATGGGTGACCTCCTAGGAAGTCCTTGTAGGGGTGCTTAACTGATCACTTCTCATCGAAAGGAGGTTGGGGGATTGAGGTCGGGCAAGCGCAACGTCTCGCCTACCTCAACAACCCGGCACAAACCAGTTAAGGGAGGTCAGTCCGGTTTGGGAGATTGACCGCATGCGGTTGTGTGGAGAGCGATTTGCGGCTTGTGGTCTGCAGTCCGGCTGGGGGAGGCCCACTTTCAGCATTTACTTGTGTATGTATGCATATCCAAAACATACATGGGCCTTTGGGCCACCTCCTGAGATATGTAGATGTACTTAATTTAGGCTTCGTTGGGCATGATCGCGGCGGTTGTAAACACGGTGGTTATGAATTGTCGTTCGCGAACGCCGGACCTCACTTAAAGAATTTCATCCACTTTTACATTCAAAACTAGTTCTCTCTTCTTAGTTGCGATCATAACTATTGTTTTGCCAAACTTGCATTCTATGATGGTTAAGTTTTTGTTCAAACTCATCTGAGCAAAAAAAACCGCGCCAAACAGAATCTTACTATGAACCCACATGGAGTCCTTGTACATCGTGATTACTCGTTGTGTTGTTTCAGTAGGTGAAGGTGGCAATATCATGCGGAGTCGACTTGGGAGATTATGGCTTCATTTGGTTTAGCATTTTTGGGCGGCGTTTGGAGCAAACGCCGCCGAACGGAGGGTAACCAAACGAAACTCCGTCTCCGTTTGCTCCGTTTGCACCCGCAACAAGGAGAACCCCCCCCCCCCCCCCCCCACACACACACACACACACCCAACGCTCCGTTTCGACCCCCAGCTCCTCCGGTTTGAAAGCTTCGTTTGGACCCGCTTACTCCTCCCGCCACCGCTAAATCAAACGAATACTATTTCTAACATTTGCCCCCTTAATTCTGCGGGCTGACAACTCCGATTTTTCTCCCTATAGGTTCAAAATGTTCACATGGAAGAGGTTTTGTGAACAAATCCAACATGACGACGTCAATTTTTCTCCGTGTAGATTCGAAATGTTCACGGAAGCGGTTTTGTGAACAAATCCGATAATTGCATCCCTGAGCGGCAATATTTCAGTTTGATTTCTTTTGTTTCAACTAATTGACTAATAAAGTATTGTCAAATATCGATATGTTTGGTCCTGCTATGAAAAACATGCATGATTTCATGCTATGACGAGGGTAGATTGACTATCGATATGTCACAATATTCTTCTACAGCTCCATGCTTTCTTCTTTTCCATATGTATTTCTCATTTCTTTTGTGACTTTCAAGAATGGTAAGATAAGTTTGGTGATTGATTTTGCATGATTCAATTGTGCAACAATTTTAACTGCATTCTCAATTTCGGGCATTGAATGTATGAGATAGATAAAAGATCCCACTAGTTTGCGGTATAATTACTCATTGGCTTTAGGAGTGATGGTGATGAAGCCCTATTTAAAGGCTTGAGTGTGCACTTAACCACTCCCCCCATAATTTCTCCTATTATGGAGATCATGGGTTTGACCGGTCAACCCACTCCCCTTGATCTCCACCACAATAGGAGAAATCATGAGGGTCTCTCATTCAACAACTACCACCGTCGCAGCCCGCCGCCGCCCGCCGCCGCCCGCCGCCCGCCGCCCGCCCGCCGACCACCGCCGCCCGCCACCGCCGCCCACCGCCACCGCCGCCCACCGCCACCGACCGGCCGCCGCCCGCCGCCATCGGCCGCCGCCGCCGCCAACCACTCCGTCGCTTGCAGGATGACCACCGTCCGATCACTACAGAGCATCCATCGCAGTCCGATCTACAGGTAACCACTCACTAACCACCAAGTTAGTGGGGGGTCCACCAGAACCACCTCCTGGAGGCTATAAAAGAAGCCCCAGGGCTCCTCATTTCTCACCTTTCGCTCCCCGAGTCCTCTTCTTCCTCGGGCCAGAGCTCTGCCGAACTCCTCCCTCGGGACATCTTCAAGCCGCCTACGAGGCAGAGGAACGCCCAAGTCCTCAAGTGCGTGGAGAAGGGAAGAAGATGACCACCACCAGCGCTCAAGCACACCAGCAACTAAGTTAGCATGCAGTACTCCCTCAGCGCAGCCTGTTGCCATTTGCGGGTCAGAAATTCTCGCTCACCTACAAGTTGTAACGAGGAGCGGTCTGTCGCCCTCGATTCTCCAAACATATTGTAACTGCAACCTGATAGTGGACTTTGACCGGCACGGATCCGGTCACATGGTTTTTTACCCAGTTGAAGGGTTTTTCCACGTTAAAACCTCTTGTGTCAACTCTCTCTTTTCATTGACTGTGTGCGCGCTCGACCATTCCAAGAGCTAAGGCGGTCCAGTTTATTCTGATCCGACCAGGACGCCGAGTTAGTCCGCAACAAGGAGACATCAATTTTATGCAATTTTCCGTATGTGACCATGATTATTGATGTAATACTCCACATGAACACGCAATATAACATGAGTCTGACCGGACCCCCACAACATACTACATACACAAGCTAAACTCTATAAAGAGGCAAGAATTAATGCCACAATAAAGAAGTTTAAACACCAGTGGAAACACTAATACCACAAAAATAAGTTTAAACACTAGTGGAAGTTATTGAAACTGGGAAAATTCCCTACTCCAAAATTCGGATCTAAGTGTAGCCTAAGGTTACTGGTCCAGCGGTCGGGCTTAATGACTTGATGGACAAGGACAAAAAGACTAAAAGGAAACTAAAGTACCTCAGGTGCTGCGACAGAGAGGTCCCACCACGTAGCCGGATGCTTAGAATAATCTTTCCTTCCACAACCAAAAATGGCTGAACATGGTACACGGTGGACACTAACTTGACGACTATCACAAGATGACGACAAAGGGGATGATCACTGTTTCACGGCTCAAGTCTTTGATAGCAAGATCCAAAAGATCAGCAAAAAGTCTAGGAAACGATCTCCAACCTTGTACCCATGAGGTCCTATTTATGGGCAAATCCAAGGGGTGGTGGTCTTATTTATAGCCCGACCTTCATCGGCCGACCAAGCAACTTCTGGAGGAGCTCTCCTGGCTTGGGTGAGTATTTATGTTGGTCGCCTACCAGGCGAGTATGCAAATAGTGCTCGACATACTCGCCCAGGTCTTCTACTATCTTGAATGCTGACTTTTGACATATTGACCTTAACCCTTTGCTCACATGACTCTGAGTGGACCCGCCCTAGACGAATATGAGTTGTACACAATCCCTGCTCTTTGCGATCGACGTAGTTGCTTGAAAATAAACATCCAACGATTATTTGGCGAGCTGATATGGGCGAGTATCTGGACTACTCGCAGTCTCTTGTTGGCTCCTGACCTCTATAAATAGGGTGGCTCCTTCTTGAGGCACATTTTCTGAACTCGCACAAGATGTCACAGTCTGCCGAGGAAGCTTATAATGCGATCATCACTGAGTTGTCGAGATTCTTGGGGCCTAAGACTGTTGAAAATTTTTAAGTGAAAGCGGTTGATTGAGCAGACCGCGCGGACTGGGCGGTCTGAGTTTGCGGCCTGGGCGGACTAGCGGCACGGCCTGGGTGGTCTGTGGCTAGGGTAGACTTAGTGGCTTGGGTGTCTATTGGAGCGGCCTGGGCGGTCTGTCTTTGGCGATCTGGTGGTGGTGCTTAGCTCAGTCTGCAGTTCTGCAGATAGCCTGTTCTTGAAGTAACCGGGCAGATTGGTGGTTAATCCGCAGAGATGTGGCGAACACTGTTGGAGTCCGCGGAGTCCGCTATGGCGGACTGGTTTTGGAGATTGCGAGATCGACACTGGTCCTTGTCGAGATCTCTGGTGATGCGATGGGTGATAGCCGCATTCTTGGTGGCAGACTGTTCATGGAGTTGGCGGTCTGGCTTCGTGTCCGCCGAGCTCGCGCTAGTTTGGTGGATTGATGGACTTGGTCACACTTTGTGACAAGTCCAGGTTGTTCGCAGTATCCGCAGGGTCCGCTATTGACCGAGTGATCTACATGTAGTTCGTGGACTCGTGTGGCGGTCTAACGCAGTGTCCGCAGAGTCTGCTGTGGACCGGGCGATCCTTGCCTGTTGGTCGTGGACTTGTGTGGCGGGCTGAAGTCGTGTTCGCGAGTTGTGCGGGCTGGTGCCATGTCTGCGTGTAGCATACGGACTGATGCAGTATGTGGCTATGGCTGTGTCCGGGTGCTGTGCAGTTTGGCGGACTGGCGCAGTGTTTGCGAGCTGGGCGGGCAAATGTCATGCCCGCATGTAGCGTGCGGGCTGTCACAGTGTTTGGGATGTTGATGTGTCTGCTTGCTGTAATGGGTGCGGACTGGTGCGGTGTCCTCCTGGTGGCGGACTGGCTTCTTGATTTGGCGCCTGGCAAGTTGGCTGGAGTCCGGCCTAGTCCTTGCGGACTCGGCGGACTGGGTTGTGTTAGCTGCGAGCTGGGGTGGTGACTCTATTCACTAGGGTGGTGACCACACTTCTCACCCCGCCTATAAATAGACTCCCCCCCCCCCCGACACTTCTACAGTAATTGAGTGAACAGTAAGTTGAGCGCAGATCAATTGTTGCGGACTCAGTTTTTAAGGTCGCGCGGTTTGAGAAGTATTAACTGGTTGCTATTTGCAGGTTATGCAGATCGCACTGTGTACTCTCCACGTACAAGACCAAGAAATTTAGTTCCTCTCCTTCTAATAGATGCATCCTTCCATATTTGAATTTGGAGCAAAAATCGAAATTTGAATTTTAAATCTGTCCAAAACTTGTTATAACAACTGAAAACAGATTTCTGTAACAACTGCACGACTAAAGTATAATTCCAGCACTTGCTTCCCCGGTTCGATTTCCACGTCATTTCTAATAGGAAAAACATAGGCAAAATAGCTTAATCAACCTTAAATAAAATAAATATGAATTTATGAATATTTACACTAATTTAGCTTATTTCTTCTTATTTATCACTAATATTACACAAAAATAAGGTACTAGATAACTTCTTTTGAGAAGTTATCAGGAGAGATAACTTACTAGCCCCTGGTTGTGAGGTCTTCTCCACGGGAGTGTCCTTATGACTTGGACCAGGGACTTGTTTCTCTGGCCGCTTCTTAGACGAACCGTCGCTGATTTGGATGGAGTGACCAGGTCACGACTTCTGCTCGGATTCAGGCGCGACCAAGGGAATTGATCGTAGAGGAGGCACTGATAGATGCTCGCCTGAAGCCTTACTAGTCAACAGTGGAGCTGCGAGTAGAAAAAAATCCTTTAGTAAGGTGACAATCTAAAAAGTCGTGATGACATAAAGTACACAATGACGAGGTTCTAAACCTCACGAGGCAATAAGATCTGACTGCATATGGGCTTGGGACCCGAGAAGGTCCGCTGGAAGAGGAGAAGGCGACGGTGGATGGCGAGAAGACTTAGGTGCGGGCTGTTCTGTGTTGTCTCCAAAGCCTAGTTCATCAAATATTCTTTGAGTACCGGCAGGGACTTTGGGATTGTCGGCCGGAGTGGCGACATACTCAACATCAGGTTGCAGATTCTTCTTCTTCTTGGAAGCAAGATATTTCTTCTTCAGCAACTTCTTCTTCTTTGAGGGAGGGACCTCGGCAGCGTCGGCACCATCTCGGGGCCTTTTCAAAGTCTTTGTTGAAATTTCTCAAGCTGATCAGCTGATAGTTCTGGTATCAAGCAAACACTTCCAGAGCTATCAAGCTGATCACTTGATCAAGCGGAAAACAAGAACTAGGCACAGGAACACTCTAACCATAAACTGAGCAATGTAATCAGTAACAACAGAGAGCAAACACAGATCTTGCATTCATCAACTATCAATCTTTACAAGGACAAGTATACATTGCGAGACATGATTTCGCCAAGTACAAATGAGAAGTAAACAAGCAAAAGTAATCTTCAATCCGGACGGACTGCCTCAGAGACCGCTGAGTCCGCCGAGACCGCCGAGACCACCAAGCTGATGTTGCTATCACTGAACTACGGACTCCGCACAAACCGCAGACAACCCGTTATTCTACTAACGCCCGCTCTATAAGCCGCCACCGAACTGAATGAACAGACCGCCAAGCCCGCCGAGATAGGCGACCTGGTTATTAAACTTAGACTCCAAATGATGGAGAGAAGACTGGTTGGCCGCCAAATGCAACCTGCTGTAACCGCTGATTGTAAACCGCAAGCTTCACTGCTTCCTGACCTTGATCAGATTGTGATGTGGTGTTTGTAAGTTATCTTTTATGATTGATTGAAAACCTATCTTTGTTGGATTTAAGGTCTATTTTGTGGAATTTTTGGATCATGTATTCTTCTTCTAACTTAAGTGGCAAGATTCGAGAGAGGAGTTACGTATTTTAGAGTTGAATCCTTTATTTTGAACAGCGAGATTCCAAAGAGGGGTCGTGTAAATCGTTAGCCAAAATTCCATCTTTATACTGCGCTGCAAGATTCGAGAGAGGAGTGACGTAAGTGTAGCATAAAGTTCGACACAGCATAAAGAGAGAAAGAGATTTTCTCTTATGTTAGCAACATTGATTTGAGTGCTTTATGTTATTCTCCTTCTACCTAAGTTGGAGATAACTAGGAGAATTAGGGTAAATGGATTTCTGAGATCGAGAGATGATGACTTCAACTTTCAAATCGTTGCAGGATAGTAATTAATCATTTCATGAAAGATCACTCTAAAAACTCATCGTGATAGGCAAAGGAAATCTACATACAAGACTACTTCTCCAACTTGATAAAAGTCTTTTAAGTATTATTTAGTTTTAATTCTGTCTTCTTTTAATTGTCCTTAATCCAAATTTACTTTTAATCATTTTGCTTGAATTTAAAGAAAAGGTAGAGCTAGTACTTGCGAGCACTAAATTAGTTACTTCACCGAGGGAACGATCTTTTCTCATTTTATATTACTTGATTCGGTACGTGGATATGTGTTATTATATACATCTATTTTGGGTGTATCAAGTTTTTGGCATCGTTGCTGGGGAGGTTCAACTAATTTTGTATTTATTTCTCGAAATATTAGTAAAACTTTAGTATTTGTAGATCAAGCATTTTGTTTTTGTGTTACTTTTGTTATCTAATTTGAATTTCGTTAATGTATGTCATGGTATCGAAATCCGGAATTACTGTCGTTAAAATTAGAAATTGAGTGCACTTGTAGATAAAATCAAAGAATTTTAAGAACAAAGATTATTATTCATATTGTGATGGATAGTAACGGACAACAAGTAATAGATGACTATGCAGGTCACTTAAACCTTAATGGTCATGTTGATCAAAACAATCAACAAGCGATTTCTCGAATGACATGTCGAGATTATAACACACCATTTAGAGGAGTTTTGCACTCTAGTATAGCTCGACCGGCCATAGAAACTAACAATTTTAAAATGGACCCATTTATTATGCAACAAGTACAATATAACAAGTTTGGGGGTCTTAGCCATGAAGATGCAAACTTTCATTTAAGGACTTTCTTAGCAATTTGCGACATGTTTAAAGCTAATGTTGTGTTCGCTGAAGCTATTCAACTAAGAGCATTTCCTTTTTCCTTACACGGACGAGCAAAGGATTGATTAGAGTCTTTACCTAATGACGCTATCACCACATGAGATCAATTTGTGGAAAAAATTTTAAATAAATATTTCCCACCTTCGAAGACCGCTAAGTTGATTAGAGACATTACTACTTTTATGCAAACTCATGGAGAAACTCTTTATGACGCTTGGGAGCGTTTCAAAGAGTTGTTAAGAAAATGTCCACATCACGGTTTAGCCCAGCACCAACAAGTTTCTACATTCTATAACGGGTTGCAAACGGCGACTATGATTTTAGTTGACGGAGCTGCGGGAGGCTCTTTAATAAAGAAATATCCAGAGGACGCTTAGGCCGTATTAGAAGATCTAACCTCTAATAACTATCAAGCGTATGAAAGGCAAGGCAATAACAATCTGGCGGGGGTGCACCAAGTAGGTCAAATCACTTCCTTAGCCGCTCAAATGGCATCACAATTTAACTTGATTAATAAGAGGCTTGATTTGTTATCTACTCCTACACTTAGTGCACTACTCACGGTAGAGTAATTAAACCAAATTATTGAGGAAGCAAATTATGTAGGAGGTCCACAAAGGCAAATATCAAATGGTTTTGTGAATCACTATCACCCCGAGTGGTGAAATTATCCTAATTTTTCTTGGTAAATAATCAAGGAATTAATCAACCACCGGGATTCAATCAAAATTTGAACCTCATACAAAATAACCCTCAAAACAATCAAGCAATTTCTAGAAAATAAACCAATGAATTCATTGTATGGATGTTTCAAAAGAATGAGTCTAGGATGCGAGGTATCAAGTCGTCTCTAAGATCTTTAGAAACCACATTGGGTCAACTAGCAACTACATTAAGCAAAAGGCTGATGGGTTCATTGCCATCTGATACTACACCTAATCCAACAAGAGAGGAACCAAATAACCATTACAATGTCATCGCCCTGAGGAGTGGGGTAGAAATTCTAAGTGCAGATGGGTTGCTAGAAAAAACTAGAAACGACGAAAGGAGAGAACAAGAGAGTAAACTAAGAGAGTCACATAATGGAAAACCCGTAGGGGATAAGGAACCGGAGGTGATCGAAATTCAACCACCAATAAATAAGACAAAAGAATTCATTTACCCTCCACCACCTTTCCCATCTAGGCTAGCAAAGACTAAGCTAGATAAACAATTTCAAAAATTTATGGATATCTTCAAGAAGTTATCCATAAATATTCTGTTTGCTGAGGCAATGGAAAAAATGTCATGTTATGTTAAGTTTATTAAGGATATTTTATCTAAGAAGAGAAAATTCGTAGATAAAGAAATAGTTGCGTTGACGGAGGAGTGTAGCGCAATACTACAAAAAAAAAACTACCTCCAAAACTAAAGGATCTCGGAAGCTTCACAATATCATGTTCAATAGGAGTGAAGTTTGTCGGGAGAGCATTGTGTGATTTGGGGGCTAGTATAAACCTAATGCCTTCTATCTATCTATATGAAATTAGGTCTCGGGGAGATTGCTCCAACATCTCTCACTTTTCAGTTGGCTGATAGATCCTTAGTATTTCCTAAGGGAGTTGTTAAAGATGTATTGGTCAAGGTAGAGAAATTCATTTTTTCAGTCGACTTTGTAGTGTTGGACATGGATGAGGATAAGGATGTGCCCATTATTCTAGGAAGACCTTTCTTAGCAATGTGGAGGACACTCATAGATGTCTGAAAAGGTGAGTTAACAATGAGAGTTAATGTGCAAGAGGTGACATTTAATATTCTTAAAGCTTTAAAATTCCCAAATGATAGGGAAGAATGTCATCTCATTGAGGAAGTAGAAGTGCATCCTCAATTAATACATAACGAGGTGGACATAGATCTAAACTGTTAAAGCTTTTAACCAATGAAGAGTGGACAGACGAGTTCGAAATGTAAGAGTATGTGAAGGACTTTGATGTATGTGAGCGGCTACCACCCTTTAAAAAATTTGAGACATTAATTAGGCCATGTGACTCAAAAGTTTTGAAAGCTTCTAATCTTGAACCTCCCTTATTGGAGTTAAAACCTTTATCTAAAAAATCTGAAATATGCTTTCTTAGGAGAAAAAATACTTTGTCGGTCATCATTGACTCATCTTTAGAGCATGAGAATGAAGAAAAATTGTTGAATGTGCTTCGTGAGTTTAAGGAGGCGATGGATGGACTGTTGCCGATATCCGTGGGATTAGCTCCTCTATCTGTATGCACAAAGTATTAATAGAAGACAATTCTAAAGAATCCATTGAGCATTAACATAGACTTAGTCCTCCCATGAAAGAGGTAGTAATGAAGGAGATAATTAAGTAGCTAGATACAGGTATTATTTACATCATTTCAGATAGTAAATGGGTAAGTCCAGTTCAATTTGTACCTAAGAAGGGAGGTATGACTGTCCAACAAAACAATAATAATGAACTAATACCCACTAGAGTAGTAACGGGTTGAATAATATGTATGGATTATCAAAAGTTAAATAAATCAACAGGAAAGAATCATTTTTCATTATCATTCATCGACCAGGTATTAGACAGATTAGCATGGAACGAGTACTTTTGCTTCTTGGACAGTTATTCCGGTTATAACCAGATTATGGTAGCACCCGAAGATCATGAGAAGACGACATTCACGTGCCCATATGGGACATTTGCATTTTTTAAAATGCCGTTCGGATTATATAATGCCCCCGCCACATTCCAACGTTGCGTGACCTCCATCTTCACGAACTTGATGGATGATGGTATTGAAATTTTTATGGATGACTTTTCTGTTTTTGGAAAATCATTTGATGGTTGCTTAGAGGTATTGAAGAAGACCTTGGGTAGGTGTGTGCAAGCTAATATAGTTCTAAATGGGGAGAAGTGCTACTTCATGGTACGTGAGGGTATTGTGCTCGTATACAAGGTGTCTAATAAAGGATTAGAAGTGGACCGGGAAAAGATAGAAGTCATTGAAAAGCTGCCTCCACCAACCAATGTAAAAGGCATTCATAGTTTTTTAGATCTCACGGGACTTTATAGGCGATTTATTAGAAACTTTTCACAATTATCTAAACTCTTAAGTCAAATTCTTGCAAAAAAATAATTCTTATATTTTTGATGAAAGTTGTTTAGATGCATTTCAAACTTTGAAGAAAAATTTAACTTCATCATCTATTATTATTACCTTGATTAGTCTCTTCCTTTTACTTTAATGTGTGATGCTAGCAATTATGCAGTAGGAGCGGTATTGGGTCAAGTTCATAATAAAAATTTTCGCATCATATACTACGCTAGTAAAATGCTCATGAGTGCTCAAATCAATTACAAAACCACCGAAAAAGAGTTACTAGTTGTGGTCTTCGCGTTTGACAAATTTCATTCATATTTGATAAACTCAAGGGTTATGGTCTTTACGGATCATTCGGCTATTCGATATTTAATGGAAAAACAAGACGCAAAACCAAGACTTATAAGATGAGTCCTTCTCTTGCAGGAATTTGATCTCAAGATCAAAGACCGTAAGGGAGCAGAGAACCCAATTGCTGACTATTTATCGCGACTAGAGCATGAGTGTGAGAAAGACGTTCATGTTGAGATTAGGGAGAGTTTTCTAGAAGAAAAATTGCTAGCAATCACGGAGGGTAACACTCCATGGTATGTGGATTTTGTTAATTACATCGTTAGTAGAGTGTTTCCCCGAATATTAATTACCAACAAAGGAAACGGTTTCTCCAATAGGTGAAATTCTACCTATGGGATGTATCATACCTATTCAAAATTGATGTTGATCAAGTTATTCGTAGGTGTGTACCCGAAGTTGAAGTCAAAAGTATTTGGAAAAGTGTCACGCATCCCCATACAAAGGACATTTTAGGGGAGATCGGACTGCTATGAAGGTTTTAGAAGCGGGTTTTTATTGACCAACACTATTTAAGGATGTGCATATCTTTGTATAACAATGCGACCAATGTCAAAGAGTGGGAAATATTCATCGCGGTGCAAGCATGTCTATGACTAATATCCTAGAAATAGAAATATTTGACGTATGGGGGATAGATTTCATGGGTCCATTCGTAAACTCAAACGGGAATCTGTATATTTTGTTAGTCGTGGATTGTCTCGAAGTGGGTAGAGGTGATAGCCTTGCAAAAAAATGATGCCAAAGTTGTACTAAAATTTCTAAGGTCTAACATTTTCACTATATTTTGCACACCTAGGGCTATAATTAGTGATGGAGGGGCCCACTTTTACAATTTACAATTTAAATCACTGTTAAAGAAATATGGAGTGACTCATAAAGTTTCCCTCACGTACCACCCACCAACCAATGGCCTACCATAAGTTTCAAATCGAGAGATTAAATTAATATTAGAAAAAATGATAAATATCACTCGCAAGGATTGGTCGCAAAAGCTAAATGATGCTTTATGGGCCTATAAAACGGCATTTAAAACTCCTATAGAATTGACCCCGTATAAAATGATTTATGGGAAGGCGTGTCATCTTCCGGTGGAGCTAGAGCATAGAGCTTATTGGGCCATAAAAAATTGAATTTCGACTTTCAAGAAGCAGGCAAGAAAAGACTACTCCAGATTAATGAATTGGATGACATTCGATCGAACGCATATGAGAGTTCGAGGATATATAAGGAAAGGACAAAGAAATGGCATGATTCAAGACTAATTGTAAAAGAGTTCAAGACGGATCAATTAGTCTTGCTATTTAACTCGAGACTAAAATTATTTCCAGGCAGACTTAAGTTTAGTTGGTCGGGGCCGTTTAGAGTAAAAGAGGTGCACCCGTTTGGAGTGGTAATAATTTGCAACGAGAAAGATGGCTCTGAGTTCAAAGTGAACGGCCAAAGATTGATGGATTATTATGTAGATAATGATCATCGTGTGGCGATGGTCATAAATTTACAATGACAAGTTGAGAGGAAAAACGTCCGGCCGGGACGTTCTAAATGAGGCGCTTGGTGGGAGGCAACCCATCGTATCTTATAATTTATATATAAATTTGTGTTTTATATATTTGAATAAATAAATTTTGTTGGTGTTTGTTAGTAGAGTAACAATGTTGGAGGGAGCAAAACCACTTGATCTTAGCTGACTATACCCAATAATTAGTAGGAACAAAAAATCTGGATGAGTAATGAAAGAAAATCAGGCAAAATTTGCAGGAATTTTGAAGGAAATAGAAATTGTCAAACAGCGGTCAGTTGTTACAACAACCTAAAAACGTCTGTAATGGGAATTAAGTTTCTGTCCGGATCTTCATAAGCAGCGCTGAATCAAAGGCAGTTGTTACAACAATCCGAAAATATATGTAATGGGAATTCAGTTTCTGGTTGCTCCTTCATAGACTACGCGGTAGTCTTCGGCCGCCGGTTCAACTGAACCGGCGCGCGTGAATCGTCGCTCCGGAGGTTTGGGGCTGGGTTAATTTGAACTAATTGCATTTTTAGTTATTAAATCTACAATTATACATTTCTTAATCTGGCTTAATCTAATTACCTCCTTAATCTCTCAAATTAAAATACATAATATAACCTTCCTTTTCAAATCGACCTGAGCTTGGACATTTCCCGAATTGCTATCTAGGGTTTGCGAGAGGGGTGATTTTGCGGTGGGAGAATGGAAAAATGGGGGAGGCGATCGGCGAACCACTTTGACGGAGACGTCGACACTGACGCCGTGCTGCACCACCAGCGGCGTGACTGAATTTCTAGCAAGAGGCAACTAGATTTCTGGAAGTGTGTAGTGGACGGCGAGCACTATAGCGCCATCTAGGTCGAACTAGAGGCGGCGTGAAAGCTTATAGTCATAGTTCTTGAGAATCTTCGAGGTACAGCTCCTGACCCTGCTTCAATGGAAAATCAAAGTATAAAAAAAATTTATTTCTATATTTTTATTGGCCAGTTCTGTATATGCAAACTAGGTTATGTCATCTAAAAGAAAAGATAAAAAAGGGAAGAGGAAGGTGAGGAAGAAGAAGGTAAAGAGGCGGACGAGTAGGATTATCTTTTATCCATATTTACTTTTTCATAGTTATGTTTATATTTTGTTATGAGCTATATTTTGTTGTGTCATGCTCAGGACTATATTTTGGTGATATATATGATGTGATATGACACTTTGGATGTTATATTATATGATATTGTAATTTGTATTTTGATAATGTTCTTATGATGCTAACTGTGATGCACCTTGGATGTACTTTAGATGCTACCTATGATGCTCTAAACATACCATTTATTAGTTGACATTTATTAATCTGACTTAATATCTTGAAAGGATAATTAGATTAAGTCATCTTAGGCTCTGACCTATGTATATTTTAAGGAGGTATGATATGTAAATCAAAATAAATGAGTATTATGTTATGCAATATGTGGCTTGTTATCTCTGGTTATTTTGGTTATTTGCTGCAATGATTAGAACACTCGTATACTAACATATCGCATGATGTTGACACCTCACTTCTGCTTGACTTATCAATTGAGCGGCTTAATTTGGAAAATTGTGTAGTTATTTGTTTACAGGTTTTGCACTACTCTTAATGATGAAGCTCAATAAGAAAAGATGAATGAAACTCTATGAAACCAACGTCATCCTAAGAATACTTGGACAGAGTTGCGGGCAAACCAATTTCAGGGAAGTTATTTACATTTCAATTCTTTTCTTTTGTATGTTATTATTCTCATTAGGAAAACCATTTTAGAATATTTTCATGGTAAGAAGATATCTTTGCTAGGGACTAACAAAGGATTTAAGTGTGGAGGTAGGGGTGTTATAACCCTCACCATTTGGATGAAGAATAATTCATTAAACCATTATTTGAATGATCTTAATTCTTGTTTCAATTAATCAATAGGTTATTCTAGATATATTCAATGATAATTAATTAGTATGGCTAAACAATCTAAAGTAGTAAGATTTTTTTTGATAGAGCACACTTAAGCTTTTTTGTTTTATGCACAAAAATTTTTTTGATATTGACCTCTACAAATAACGAGAGGGGTAAGCAAGAACTAAGTCAATGATGTAAACCTAGACATGAGCTTAGGTAGTATTCCATTTTGATCTCCTCTAGAATAGTTGAGCTTGAATATTTTCATACACATTATTCCATGCTTAAATTCCTTGTGTCCCTACTAGTAGTGTCTTAGTAAGTTAGTCATTTATGGGTGTTTAATTTCTTCCAAAAAATGGTTAAATGTCATAGTGATATGTGGCCTAGGTATATGTCTACATACTTAGAATAATCCCAACTATGATGAAAAAAAGGAAAAGAGAAATTTATGTAATAGTGATATACGGCCTAGGTATGTGAAAACATACTTGGAATTATCCCAACTATGAGTAAAAAAAGAAGAGAAAAAATGGTTAAGACATCATAGTGATATGTGGCCCGAGTATGTGCACTTATACTTGGAATGATCCCTACTATGAATAGAATATGTTTTAAATATATATATGTTGATAAACTCTATAATATGGTGAATTACTGGGATTACTAACAAGGGAATGTCATTCCGCTATCAAAGTTTATCCATAATTCCTAATCAAGCCAATGTTTATCCTATTTTCAATTAAACTACTAACTCATATGGAGGCTAAATCGAAAGCTTGACATATTCTTTTCCTTTTCAATAATTATGGAGGATCAATGAGGAAATTGCATGGGAGTAAATTACTTTTAAAGAAAAGCACACTCCGTACTAAGGAACTTATTTGAGCTTTATCTTCTATATAACTAATAGATTTGTGAATTTGAGCTCTTATTGATTTTTAAGCCTATCAGTTAAGTAGAGTGAATTTATTGAGTAAGCCTTGATTAGTTTATTTTTTAAGAAGGATCATTTGAATTTGCATCTTGATATTATTTCTTCATTTAATCTATTGATATGATTTATCTTTGTTAGAGACTAGCAAAAGTTCAAGTGTGGAGATGTGATAACTTCCCAAAAGAAGTTATCTAGTTCCTCATTTTTGCGTAATATTTGTGATAAATGAGAAGAAATAATCTAAATTAGTATAAATATTCATAAATTCATATTTATTTTATTTAAGGTTGATTAAGCTATTTTGCCTATGTTTTTCCTATTAGAAATGACGTGGAAATCGAACCGGAGAAGCAAGTGCTGGAATTATACTTTGGTTGTGCAGTTGTTACAGAAATCTGTTTTCAGTTGTTATAACAAGTTTTAGACAAATTTAAAATTTGAATTTCGAATTTTTCGCCAAATTCAAATATGGAAGGATGCATCTATTGGAAGGGGGATGCTCGTTTTTAAGAGAAGAATCTCATGCCTATTGGGCGGATACGAAATTTGAGAAGAAGAGAGGGTTCGAAGAGCCATCATCTTGGAGAAGAAGAAGAAAATAGTCAGGGTTTGGACACACCGACGAGAAGAAAGAAGGCTCTAAAGCAAGATCTGCGCACAAATTCCTGTAGCATTTAAAACTTCTAAAGCATGTCTAGTATGATCTTCCTTGTTGTACGGTTTCATTCCTCAAGCATGAACTAAATTTCTTGGTCTTGTACGTGGAGAGTACTTTAACTTATTGTGATGTGGTGTTTGTAATTTCTCTTTTATGATTGATTGAAAACCTATCTTTGTTGGATTTATGTTTTATATTGTGGAATTCTTAAATCAAGTATTCTTCTTCTAACTTACATGGCGAGATTCGAGAGAGGAGTCACGTATTTTAGGGTTGAATCTTTTATTTTGCACGGCAAGATTGGAGAGAAAAGTCGTGTAAATCGTTAGCCAAAATTCCATCTTTATACTGCGCTGCAAGATTCGAGAGAGGAGTGACGTAAGTGTAGCATAAAGTTTGATATAACATAAAGAGAGAGAGAGAGAGAGAGAGAGAGAGAGAGATTTCATCTTATGTTAGCAACATTGATTTGAGTACTTTTTGTTATTCTTGTTCTACCTAAGTTAGATATAACTGGGAGAATTAGGGTAAACGGATTTCTGAGATCGAGAGATGATGACTTCCACTTTCAAATCGTTGCAGGATAGTAATTAATCATT
Organism: Platanthera guangdongensis; assembly: GCA_039583875.1. NCBI lineage: Eukaryota > Viridiplantae > Streptophyta > Magnoliopsida > Asparagales > Orchidaceae > Platanthera > Platanthera guangdongensis. The sequence goes on along the minus strand of CM077155.1, from coordinate 157,219,632 downwards.
TCATGAAAGATCACTCTAAAAACTCATCATGATAGGCAAAGGAAATCTATGTACGAGATTACTTCTCCAACTTGATAAAAGTTTTTTAAGTAAGTGTTATTTAGTTTTAATTTTGTCTTCCTTTAATTGTCCTTAATCCAAATTCACTTTTAATCATTCCACTTGAATTTAAAGAAAAGGTAGAGCTAGTACTTGCAAGCACTAAAATAGTCACTTCTCCGAGGGAACGATCTTTTCTCACTTTATATTACTTGATTCGGCACGTGCACTTGCATTACTATATACATCTATTTCAGGAGTATCATCTCCCTGTGATAGGCCCGTCGCAGCCTTCAGCAAGTAATCTTCCGCTGTCACCGCCTCTAGTGCCGACTTCCTCTGCTCCTACTGATGCTCACCCCCAAAAGGCTCATGCTCCCTCGAACGCCCCCGCAAGCTCGTCGTAAGGTCATGGAGGAAGTTACTCGCCTTTCTTTGCACCAATGACAGTGGGCAAGATTTTAGTGGTTGCGGCCAGGGGCAGGTCGTCGAGCATCTTAGAGGCTCCTTGTCCGGCCAGCGAGATTCAGCTCGCAATAGTCATTGCCCAGCCAATCTTGATCTCGCCAGCAAGGAAACTCGTTGCTTGTTAGATAGTAATCGCTTCTTCATTGCAGCTTTATATGACACGGGTGACTTTCTATTTGATTGACAGGTCACCCTTCAACACAGAGGGGTGGTTTTATTGACGCCCTTTACCTCTCCTCCCATGAGTATCGCCAGGTGGCAGCTCGAGCTTACATAGAGTTGGATGCAAAGTTCGATCAGTTAGCCATCTGCGATCCTCATCATCGGATCTCTGCACTAGAGGTTCGAATGGTGAAGATAGAAGAGCTCTCGGAGAGGCTCGTTGGTGCTGAGTTCCGCTTCTATGTTATCAACGATCTGGAGCGGTGACAAACTATGATCGAGCTTTGCCAACTGCTACACCACGATGAGCTATCCAGGATGCGAGCAAGCTTGAGCTCTGCGGGGAGACTAGCGAGGATGGAGGAACAACTATGCTGAGGCGATGATGCGATGATTGTGGTGAGCGAGCATTACTGGCACGCGCACGACATGGGCTGGGTCGGGCGATATCCTCCTCTTCCCAAGTAGCGCCCTCCTAGGAATTAGGATTTTTCCTAAGTCTTTTTTCTCTTTTTTTGCCTTTGGAGGCATTGTAATAAACAATATGATTTTTTATATCTATTCTAACTGGAGAGCTTCGATCTCGCACTGGGTTTGTGACTTCTATTCTCTGTGATGATGTGTGTTTTCATTCGTTTATGCAATTTTCTTGAGTTAAATATGAAGCTTTTGGTGAGTTAGCACCTTTATAATCGAATCCTCGCAGGGTAGAGCTTTGGCGACTTTTTATGCAAGGTAGGTAGGCAGCAACTTCGAGTGATACTTGGGGCGAGGTACCTAAGACTCCCCCTGGTCTCCGCCTATAAATAGAGGGGGTGGGTACATAATAATTACGTTGTTGTGATTTTTCTTTTTTTGCTCACGACTTCTCCCGACATTTGTCTTTCTTGCTCTCAATACTCGCCTCTCTTTTTCTCTCTCTTCATGATGGTTGGACATGATGCTAGTGCTCATCGCATGGCTCATGCGAGACACTTTATTGAAGTCGTCTTCAAAATATATGTCACTGAGGAGAGGGACATATAAGATTTCAAGAAGAGGTTCCTGCTAGAAAGATACTCGGTGAGACTTCCTAGCCGGGAGGAGCGTTCCGGAGGATGAGCTCGTCCTCCCTATCTGCCATTTCGAACCTAGCCTGCATCTTTCCCTATGTCCAAATACCTAGGTATTTCAACGTAGTCCCAGCTCAGATCAACCTGAACGATATGACGATGATCATGGGATTTCACTGGTTCCTACGATCTGAGAAGATCGCCTTTGATCTCTCTGTCTTTCAGAAGATCTTCGCATTCGTGGCGACAAACGAGGGTGTTGTCCTCCTCAACAACCAGTTTTGCACTCTTGTCAGCACGACGAACAAAGTTCATCACTGTGGTGAATGGCTCGTCATCATCGACGATGAATTTGAAGGAGTTTCTTGCCGACCACAGTAACCATCAGAGGTGACATTCTTGCCACCTATCCTAGAGGGGCCGAAAGAGCAACACGTCGAGGCTTTCATAGGTCGACTAGCGACTTTATGTCAATCAGTTGGGCCAAATCTTCTCGGGCGTAGGTGAACATCTAGGCAAATTTATATTATACTCACTGCCTTTGGAGCTTATCATGCTTGGTCACAGTGAATAACTATTTTCTTTCTTCTTTGTAGCTTCTTGCATCCTTCCATGAGAACCCCTCACACTGGCAAAGGAGGTCGTGACTTCTCGATAGAGCTCAGTAAACCCGCCTGCTGATGTCGAGGAAGTGTTGGGGCCCTCGGCCAACCCACCCGCGGACACTAAAGGCTAGCAGCGATCTGGCGAGAAAGGAGAATCCTTGTAGAAGAAGAGGGACACGGGGAAGGGAAGGCCAAGTCACGGGAGCCTGCAAGGAAGAAGGCAAAGGTCTCATGTGAGAGCTTCAATGAGAAGGACGATCCTTCCGAGGTCGGCGACCTCAACCTCTATTCAAACTAAAGATTTGGATGTGATGGCCATGGCACCTCTGGTTGCCAGCTGGTGATCTGGGATGAGAACGAGCATAAGGTGACCCTGAGCGTCAACTTGCCTGACCTGGTCAGAAGATTGTGAGGACAAGGGCGAGGTGTATGATGTCGCATTCGCTCTCCATGGTCGTACAGATGCCGAGTCATTGTAGGACGTCAGCAAGAAGGAGCTCGCAAACTATACTGCCCGCCTGCTCCTGCGAGCTACCAAGTTGGGTCACTACAATGCGAGGAGACAGCTCGAGGCCCAATATCAGTTCAAAGTGCTAAGTAAACAAATTCTGGATCTAGGGCCCAAGGCCGCCCAGTGTAAAGTTTATGAGGTAACCTTGGCTCGGACATGCGACCTCTGCATAGTCGCTTCTTGATGATTGTCTTGCTAACGATTACTGTCATTACTCGCAGGAAGTCGAGCTCATGACAACGAAGAAGATTTCCTAGATGGAACAAGAGCTCGGAGACACCAAAGTCGCGCTGGAGGTCACCCAAGTGTGGAATGCCAAGCTTGAAACTCGCCCTGCTGAGCAACAACCAATAGTGGTAAGTGCCTCAGGAATAGGGAAGAAAATCCTCTTCCATGATGACGAGATGCCCGCGATTCATCAAGGCATCGTGCGAGCGACGGGGAATGTCATCCTCGCTAAGCTAAGGATCGACGGTTACCTCGGCTTGGAGGAGGCCAACTTGACGGTGATGGACCTCATCCCGAGTATGCTCATCGATGAATCAAACTTGCCTGACTGTGTCCTATCTTCCATTACTGGTTTTGGCGAAGATGAAGATGATGTTGACAAGGATGACAGAGATGGAGATGGTGAGGAAGCTAGTGAGGAGTCAGAAGCCGATGTCGTGATCAAGTATGAGGAGGATAATGAAGTCGATACTAGTGACGATGATACTTAGTCAGTGGAAAACCACATGCGCGCGAACGTATTTAGTCTTTGTAAAATAGGTAGATATTTTTGGACAAACCTTTACACAAGTTGTCATTGTTTTTTTTAGAATGTAATGCTTGCCAGAAATATATCAAAGAAGAATCTTTTGCTTGATTTGTTGATTTTATCCTCGTCTGTCTTTAGTACTCGCTAGGCTCATAGGCATGAGGATATTGAGGGTACTCTCGAGGCCTTCATCCTATTACAGATTCTCACATTCTAGAATATCTTTGCTTAGTCACCTTCCAAAGCATGGGGGTTATCCTCACCCAGGTACTAACCAGACATAGAGACACTTCCTGCTTTGTAGGACAACAGATGTTAAGAGCGGGTCTTTAGTCTTTTCAAAGACTGATGACGCCTTTTTGCAAGATGTCGCTTTGTTAAGTCGACCTTTGATCGAGTTTGGGAGGTTAGTCGAGCTTTTCTCCAGACCTATTCCTGATAGTTCGTCTAGTCATATGAGAAGTACAATCATATAGGAGGTAGATAGGCTAACGTGCAAGGCTGGAGCTGATCTTGACCGTCAATGCAGGGGTTTGGCCTTACAAGAACGGATTAAAATCTGGCACACCGTCCCATCACCCGCTCTGGATTTTTTAGGAGAATCAGGTCAGAGGCAAGTTTTTAAGAGTTAAAGATATGCTCTAAGATCATCATCATAGAGATAGACTTCACTGCCTTAACAATCTCGAGACATTTCTTGAAAAATAAAGACAACTCGCTCAATCTCATGTTTCAGGGGGAAAGAAATTTATTTAGAAAACGGAATAACTTTTTACGTCTAGGTAAGCATACCCTTCCTGCTACTGGTAGAACCTCTTCAGGTCATCACCACTCCAAGTGCTTCCAAGTAGCTCTCCTTCTTGATTCTGCAAGTGGTATCCTCTAGTAGCCAATGATTCGTGGATGATGAAGGGCCCCTTTCAATTAGGGTTCAGCTTCCCGATAATAGCTGCTCTTCCTATCGGGTCCACCTTCTACATAATGATATCCCCTTCAAGGAATTGCGTGATGCAAACATTTTTTGATCAAAATGCTTCACTATTCGCCTCTTGACCTCTTCCTGGCAGACAGAGGCTAGTCTTGAAGCTCTTCGATGTAACCCAAAGAAAGCTTCTAAGCATATTCATTCTCCAAGCATCATTCCTCATTGCCTTCTCCTTTTGCAATGACTCTCTTGCTTCTGACGTCAAAGTACACTGGGTTGAGAGCCTCAAACCCGTGAGATAGTTTGAAAGGTGTTTCCCTTATGTCTGAGTTAAGAGTGGTTCTCATATCCCATAGGACCGAAGGAAGCTGCTCCGCCTAGTTCCCCATCAGATTGATGACCGTCTTCTTTAGGAGGTTAATGATCAGCTTGTTTGCGGCATCCATCTGCCCATTGCTCTGAGGATGATGAATAAAAGCAAATTAGAGATCTGTCCCTAGTTGTCTGCAGAAGTATTTCATCTCCAAGTTGGCAAATTATAGGTCATTGTCGGTAATGACGGCGAGAGGAATCCCAAATCTATATACAATCTTTATCCAAATGAAGTTCTTCACGATCCGAGATGTGGTCTTGGCCAGAGCTTTTGCCACAATCAACTTAGCGAAGTAGTCGATCATGATAAGAATGAACTTTCTCTAACCGCTAGCCTTGGGAAAAGGACCTATCAAATCCATTCCCCATATGGCAAAGTGCCAAGGTATGGTAATCAGGCGAAGTTGCTGAGCTGGCTGCAACTAAAGGAGAGCAAAGAGCTAACACTCCTGACACTTCTTTGAGAAGGCTTCAACATCTCTCCTGATGGTCGGCCATAAGTAGCCATGTCGGAGAATTCGTTGTTCTAGAGTGTGAATCCCATAGTGGCTGTCATGCTCTCCTGAATGAATTTCTCCAAGTATCTGGGGAATCACAGCCTCTGACATGTATCTAGCCAGGGGGCACGAGATGGTCTTGTAGTATAGATATAATAGGTAGTAGGCTGCTTTGTATCAAAACTTTCTTTAATCAACATCGCCGGCTGTAAGTCTGTCACGGTTCCCCGGCCCTTGGGTCATACTTAGCTAGGCAACATGCTGCCAATTTCTCTTCTCGTGGTACATGTTCAATGAAGAAAGATTGAAAGCTCCTCATCAAGCCTTTCACTTTTACCGAGTATCTTTGCATGATATGATGCAGGCTTGCACGTTGACACTGAATATATCTATGGACGAACACGTTTGCCTCTCTAATGATCCAATCCGACACTCGCACAATCGTTCTACGCGGCACCACGTTAATTAATTCTATCAATTATATGCTAACGTGCGGTTAGCCAAACCGCTTAGAATCAAATAATGTCTATAGGCCAATATTCTTTCAGGCTAAAAGGACCCATCCGGTCCGAACGAGCGGTATTGTACCAAAAGAGAATCTACCAAATAAATACGATTAGGAAAAGGTAGATCTCTCCCAACAAAAGAAAACAAAGGTTCCTCAAGGCTTTTTGAAAATAAAATCAATCAAGATAAATACAAACTAATCGAAAGAAAACCACGATTATTCAACGCTTCAAGATGCAACGCCAAGAATTTCCACCATAAGAATATCTAGGAAAAGAAACACATGAGAGTAGAAATTTTTCGTTACCCAACCGGAATGGATGATTCCGATTTCTTTGCTTGGATCGCCTTTCAACGGCTCCACCGGAGTCACGCCGGTTGGAGAAAAACATGTCTGCCTTCTTCGCTTCACGCCAGAGTTTGATCCACGAGATGAGACCTTCTTGAATGATAATGTAAATATTTGGAAAGAGAGAGAAAAGGTGGTAGGCGGTGTTGTTGGAGAAGAAAACAATAGGTGGGCTATTCGGGTTGAAGTTATGGAGAGGGTGGTCGGTGGTTTTGTGGAGGGAGATGGTGGCTTGGTTTTAGGGTGGAAAGATGGTGGTCGGGTTTGGGTGATGTTGAGGGTGGCCGATTGTTGAAGAAGTGGGGGTGGTGGTTGGCGGCTGGAGGAGGGGGAAAAAGGGGGCGGCTGGGAGGGAGGAAGCCGAGCACTTGAGAGGGACTAAGGAGGAGGGGCCGGATAATAAGCAAAGGGAGGGAGAGGTGGTGTTGGAGAGGAGGAGAGGAGAAGATTGGTCGGCTGCCAACGCAAGGAGAGGAAGGAGAGGGAAGGCCAAGAAGAGAGGGAGAGAGGAATCTTTCAAAGATTTAGGGTTCAATATATTTTCTTCTTCAATAATCAAAATTAGAACATTACATGCTTATATATACGCTTACATCATACTTTGGCTACATGCAGCCTAACATTAAAAAAACAAATACATCACACATATTGAATTAAAAACAACATGACATCAACATTGCAAAATAAAACAAAACATAAAAATGATTTAATAATTATTAATAATTATTAATAAATTATTAATAATTATTAATAAATTGGTTTGTTCCCAGGGCGGATATTATGGCGACGCTCCACATGGTCGTCACGGCGCCGCAAATCTTTATTTGGAGGCAGAGAAAAGTTCTTCCGTAAGCACGTCATCACCGTCTTCAATATGTTGAGGGTCGTCATCTCCATCATGATAGGGTCGCACACTTCAAACTCTCCCCTGATTTGTGACTCGACCACCATTAAGTTGGTGAAGGCCCTGATATCTTAGATTCTCAACACCTTGGCGAGATGTAAGTCTTCCATCATGGCCTCGTACTCCGCCTGATTGTTCGTGAAGGGGAAGAGGATCTTGACTGCTTGCTTGATTCTAGTTTCTTGCGAGATTACCAGCACGACATCCACTCCCACCAAATTCTTTCTTGAAGCTCCACCCACGAACATCTTCTAGGAAATTGGACTTGAAAAGCCTTCATCTCCACTTTCCTCGACTAAGAAGTCAGCCAGGAAATCTTCCACAGCTTGGGCTTTGATTTCTACCCTTGGCAAGAAAGAGATGTCGGACTCGCTGAGTTCCACTGCCCACTTTGCTAGCCATCCTGAATGCTTCACTCCACCCAAGATGTTTTGAAGAGGATGATCAGAGACGACCTTGATGGAGTGAGCTTGAAAATAAGGTCAGAGCTTTCGCACTGAAATCACCAGGGTGAAAGCTAACTTATCCAAGATAGGATACCTCATCTCTGCCTTCCTGAGCACTCGACTCACATAGTAGATGGGAAGCTGCCCATTTTCTTCTTCCCTGACGAGCACCGAGCTGACTGCTTCCGCCCACACTCCTAGATAAAGGAAGAGATCTTTACCTTCTTTAAGGCCTTCGAGTAGAGGGACTTGGGTTAGCTGTTGCTTAAGATTTTCAAAAGCCCCCACACACTCCTCGGTCTACTCGAAATGTTGGCTGCCTCGGAGAGTTTTGAAGAATGAAGTGCACTTCTCCCCTACCTTGGACAAGAAGCGGCCAAGACTTGTCAGCCATCCCGTTAACCTCTGAACTTATTTATAATTCCTTGGGGATGTCATATTTAGAATAGCTTTGACTGTATTGGGGTTAGGCTCCACCCCCTTGGAGTGAGGAGGTGACCTGAGAACTTTCCCCTTCTTGATCTGAACATGCACTTCACCGAATTAAGCCTCATCTTGTAATTTTGAAGCATTGCGAAGGTCTCTACCGGATCCTTGGTGTGTTCCGTGATGCTCTTGATTTTGATCAAGAGATCATCCATGTACACTTCCAGGTTCTGCCTCTTTTGCTCTTTGAAAATTTGATCCATTATTCTTTGGTATGTAGCTCCTGAATTCATCAACTCAAAGGACATCATTTTGTAGCTGTAACAGTCATCACTAGTGATGAAGGAGACATCACAGTAGTCAGAGGGATATATTTTAATCTTGTGATATCCTGAAAAGGCATCAAGGAAACTCATCATAGAAAAATCGATGACTGAATCAACCAACGTGCCAATTCGAGACAAAGGGTAACAATCCTTTGGGGAAGCTTTATTCAACATCGAAAAGTCAATACAGAGTCTATATCCCCCTCTGTATTTCTTCATCATTACAACATTAGAGACCTAGCTTGGATACTGGATCTCTGACACAAAGCTTGCCTCAAGCAGCTTTCCCACTTCCTCACTGATGAGCTAAACCAGCGCAATTGCGCTCTTCCTTTGCTTTTGGCGGACGGGCGGGACCTCAGGGTCCAGATTGAGACGTTGTCAAGCTACCTCTGCATCAATATCTGCTATCTTTGTGGTGCTCCAAGCAAAGATGTCTACGTTTTCATATAGATAGGCCACTATCTCCACCTTCCCACCTAGATTCAGGGATGCTCCGATCTTTTGCAGATCGGGTTCTTTATCCTTGGAGATCACCTCCACTTCCTCCAGATCCTTCGCAACTTCCAGCTCGTCCTCTCCTTCCACGATCCTCTCTATCCTCTCCACGTGTAACATCTCGACTTTTATTGGATCACTAATGTACAACCTCATATTCATTGGGTGGGACCAAGATGCCCCAAGGACCTGGATTGGGCTGGTAATGGGCTAAAACCTGATCATATAAGAAATGGGAGAAAGGGTTCCCGCCCAGGGCAGCCGAAAAGGCTTGCGCCTCGGGTCGGTGAGAACCCACCAGCTCTTGGCATTGAGTAATGTTTCTCCACTTAACGTCACCCTTAATCTTTATGGCTCCTGTCTAGTGTTAGCGGGAAGGTTCGCGCTCAGGGCAAGCGGGGTTTCCGTAGAGATCAGCAGAAAGGTTCCGGCTAAGTGGGGTCCCGGGGTGAAATTACCTGAATGCCCCTAAGTATGCATTTAGCTCCTCAGAACAGTGAAAATTGGCTATTGGCAGACCAGCCCAGAGTATCTTAGTAATTTTAGGGCAGCAGAATTATGTTTTTTTGCAGACCGGATACTGAAAATCTGTAAATAGACCCATAGAGTTCCTCAGAAAGCAGGCTTTTCAGACTTCCACAAATTTCCTTTTGGTGCTTTCTGAGGAACTCCTAGCCCATCAATTAGCTTTGGAGGGGAAGCGCTCAGAGAACTTCCGGGTTAGAGGAGGGACCTCCCAGCTGAGGCTTAGGGTTTGTTCTAGACACTTTGTTCCTAGTCAGGGGTCAGGGTTTGGGAGAAGTAGGTGTTAGCTACACCCCTAAGGTCCGAACTTTCGTTAAGGCCATTTTTGGCTTCAACATTTATGGTGTGGTGAGCACGGACTGTAACTGATATAGGAAAACCTCAAGTCAAGTCTCATGGCTGGAGATGAAGGAGAAGGAGCTGGCTCGGGAGGTTCTCCCTCTCAGGGAAGTGGGGTGACATTGGGGAAGTTGGAATACTTCAGACGGGAAGTCCTCCAGACCATCCACTTGGCCTTCTCAGCAAGAGGTGAGTGGGAGACTCCTCAGGTCCCGATGGTGGCTTCTCCATCATTCGGCGAGAACTCTCCCTGGCAGAGCCCTGGGAAGGAGGTTCCGGCAAAAGTTGTCGAGAGGGATCTCGCCGGGCGGGAGCTGTTTCCCGGCCAGGCCAGTGCGGATAGGGATAGCAAGCCGAGGTCACAGGATGTGCCCTCTCGGCAGGCCGGGGGCACATCCTCTGACCTCAGCTCGCTATCCCTATCCGCACTGGGGGCGGGAGCCCTTTTAGTGAACTTATTATCTCAGCTCTGGTTCCAGATGGGTTCCGGGATCCAAACATGTCCTACTACACGAGCAGGGACGAACCCGTGCAGCATGTGTAGTGGTTTGAGGATGTCGTTTCCATAAGGAAGATATCGGATGCCTTCAAGTGCCGGCTCTTTGTCATCACTCTGAGGAGAAGGCGAGGGACTGGTTCCATCAAATCCATGCAAGCTCTATCTACAGCTTCGAGTATTTATGCTAGGGGTTCTTGTTGAAGTTCTCAACATCGAAGAAGAGGAAGAAGGGAGCAGAGTGCTTGTTTGCCATCAAGCAGAGGCCGGAGGAGACACTGGGATGCTATGTTGATAGGTTCCAGGAGGATATTTTGTAGGTTCAGGAGATGTCGGGATACACCGTGATGCTTTCCTTCACCCTTGGGTTGAGGTCAAGCTTCTTTAGCATGGAGCTGAAGAGAGTTCTCGCCTCTCCTTCGAGGTACTGATGTAGAGGGAGGCAAAGGAGATCAAGATCTAGGCGGCCAATCCGACGTTTTGCCAAGAAGGCTGGCCAAGTTGGCGGAGGATGATGTGAAGGGAGTCGAAACTGGGAGGCAGAAGGAGCAGAAGAAG